>PVJO010029068.1:0-17293 GCA_004026905.1 Hystrix cristata | reverse complement strand
TCACTTAATAGTATGTTCTCCAGGAACATCCATTTATATACAAATGACTCTAGTTTATCCTTTTTTATAGCGGTGTAGTACTCCATTGTGTAGAAAAACCACATCTTTTTTAGCCATTCATCAGTTGTTGGGCATTTAGGTTGTTTCCAAGACTTAGCTATTACAAATTGTGCTGCTATGAACATGGTTGTGCATATGTGACATTACTTTGAAGCTATTTTTCATTACTTTGAAGTAATAGTAAGCTGGGTTCTTGTACTGGGTTCACCATACATACATAGTCTCTGACTTCCAAAGGTTCAATTTAAGATTTTTTTCCTGATGATGCAAAAGCAATCTGCAATCAATGGAAAAACCATACTTTAATTCTAAATTTGGATCTGTTTTCAAGCTAGCAATATGTGGTGTGGTACCTTCTCTCTCAATCCTGAGCAGAGATGATGAGTACCAGTTCCTGCTCAGACACGCCATCATGAGGGTCAACAACCTGCACTCTATAGTGTACTATGTTGCCAGCATTTTTGGATATTGTGTTTTGTGTCTCTGCATCCTGTCATGTTTACAGAATGACCATCTGTGCATATACATAAGATATTCAACACTTTATTATAAAATAAGCTTTGAGTTAGTGATTTTGCCCAACTTTAGGCTAATACATTTTGAGCATGTTTAAGAAAGGCTGGGCTAAAAAAAAAAAAAAAAGGCTGGGCTAAGCTGTCATGTTCAATAACTTCGAAGTATTAATTGCATTTTCAATTTACAGTATTTTCTGCATATGATGGGTTAGGATTAACTCCATCAAAAGCTGAGAAGCATCTGTACTTGTTTAAAACTTTAGAACAATCTTCTGTAAGTATGCAGCAGGTGGAGGGGGGTGTATTCTGTTAAATTTAAATAAAATTAAATAAATATACTACTTTATTTCAAATGTCTGCAGTGAATTTTTGAATGAAGTTAGTTTTCTGTTTTTTAAAATGTCTATCCAAAGGGACAGATTACTCTTGTCATCAGGAAAATAACTTTTAAAAAGAAAAGTCTAGATGATTTTCAGTTGACTGAAAAGTGGACAAACCCTATCTTCTACCCTCCCCACTAGAAACTGAGCTTTGGTAGACTGATGGCTACCAAAGTGGAGGCCAGCAGTCAAGCTTCAGATGAATGAGGTGATTACTATACCATTCACATGACAACTGCCTATTTTAAGTTAAAATTTTCCTTACATTCTCATCGATGGTATTATCTGTAAAACGACCAGATCATTTAGTTTAGGATATCTGTGTTAATGAGGTAAGAGCTTGGATCTCTTAACCATAACAAACTACAAATCCCAGGCATCTCACAACCATACACTATATGATCCAAATCCACATCAATAATAGCAAAGTGCTGTGGTTTGAATGTACATGTCTCTCCAAATCACATGGTGGAATCCATCCTAATTTGAAGTTTTGCTTCATGTAGTTTCAGTTACTCAGGGTCAACTATAAATATTAAATGGAAAACTCCAGAAATAATTCAAGTAAGTGTGAAATTGCATACAGTTCCGAGTAGTATGATGAAGTCATGTGGTTCCCACCCAAGATGTGATTAGTCTCTTTGTGCAGTGTATCTATGCTATATACACTATCCACCTGTCAGTCACTTAGTAGCTGTTTCAGTTATCATAATTATTTAGCATCTGTATAATGTTGTGATTGTTCTATTAGTACTAATTTTTTATTGTGCTTAATTTATAAATTAAACCTATTGTAGGTATGTATGTATAGGAAAAAGCATAGCATATAGGGGTTTGATACTATCTAAGGCTTAAGGCATTCACTGTCAATCTTGGACTAAGTCCCCTGAAGATAAAGGAAAACTGCAGCAGTAAGAAAAAGTGGGAAGCGCAGTGTGCTCATGCACTTAGGAGGCTGAGGCAGGAAGATCTCAAGTTCAAGGGCAGCCTGGGCTACACAGCAAGTTGAAGGTAAGCTGGACTATACATTAAGATCCTATCTCAAAAAAAAAAAAAAGTGAGTAATTATCGTTCCTCTTCAGTTCCTTCAGGCTTCCAGTGCAGACTCTTCAGTCTTCCAATACACACAGACTCTCCTGCTTTCTGTTACAGATTTGCACCAGACTCTGGAGTGAGTTCCAGGCCTTTGACCTTCAACTGGATCCTCTGGATCTTTAGCATACAGAAGGCCATTCTGCAATCTTCCACCCCTGATTCCAGCAGGCAGCCATTATAAGTCTACCTAGTAAATCCTTTATATAATCATTCGTGTGTGTGTGTGTGTGTGGAGTGTGTGTGTGTGTGTGTGTGTGTGTTCCTTTAGTGAACCCTAACTGATACACTGTTGGGAAGTGATTAAGTCATGGCCCTAGTACCTTATAAACGAGATTGAAGGGGGTGTCCTAATGCCCCTTTTGCCCTCCCATCTTCTACCATGTGAAAGGTATCAACAAAGCACCATCTTGGAAGCAGAGAGCAGCCCTCATCAGACACTGACTGCTGGCACCTTGATCTTCAACCTACCAGCCTCCAGAATCGTAAGGAATAAATTTCAGTTCTTGAAAATTACCCAGTCTCAGATACTTTGTTATGGGAGCATGTGTGAACTAAGTTATAAACCATTCAAAATACGCTTACAGCAATCAGTGGCTCAGAGCTGTTCGTATGAGTGATGACGCATGATTGCAGTTTAACAAAGCCTGTCTTTCCACAAATGACAGAAAGATAAAAGCAGAAACAGTATGGTGTGTAAAAAAAGACTACTGGACCAGACACCAGAAAAAAAAAAAGGAGACTCTGACTATACACTCAATAGATGTGTGTATCAAAAGGTTCTGGCTGTGTCATACAACAGATCTATTACACTGCCCTGAGCAGCTTCATCTACAAAGTCAATAAACTGAACTAGACAAGCTCAAATCCCTCCAATTCTAAAATCAGTATAAACTCACAAATTCTTATTTGATTGATTCCACATAAAAGAAATAAGGCATTTGAAACCCTTAACACAGCTGTTAGCACACAATGAGCATGTTATAGATGATGGCAGCCGGTATTAAAATAAGGAGGTTTAGGTTTGTATGTGTTATACACAGCATATACTTGAATTTCTTTGGTGAGACTTTTTAAGAAAAAAAACAAACCACTTTAAAGTCCTATTTTAATCAGCATTGTTAAATCAAAGGAGCCCAAAATGAAACAATAAATTATGAAGCTCTACATGAAAGGATATGAGCCTCTCAAAATCGACTGGCTTTGTTTAGTTTTAAATTAGGCTTTCAGTGAACTCTTGGCAGCACTCAGGAAGAAATCATGATTGCTATAAAGACTCATCGCTCAGCACACATTTACTGAAAATTGCTGTATCAAAGTTGCAGCTGAGGAAGCAAAGATCAGCAAGACCCTGCCTCAGGGTCCAAACAATGGCAAGTAACAAGCGTGCCAGGGATACAGACTACGAAAGGGTCCGGATAAGAAAAAGGTCATCCCGAAACTTCAGAGCGAAGTTCTCAAACTGCCTGAGCCACAGATAAGCTGTCTGACCCACATGCTTTGTTTTAACTGAATTAGATCACCCATAGTTAGAACTTACTAGGGTACACCTGAATAAGGATTGCTCACCTTTCTTCGAAATGCTGAAGTGCCAGCAACCCCACTTAGCAACACTGAAGCTCTCTGAACAGACTCTGTATCCTCCTGCCTTAGTCTCAACCCCAAGGCTGAGGGCCAGACTGGCTGTCGTTTGCCTTCTGCTCACTCCTGGCCTGGCTCGGCTTCTCTCATTTCCCTTTGCCCAGCCAGGGGCACCGAGGAAGAATCAAGGGGCTTACAGGAGCTTAAGCAAAGTTGCAGCCCACTGCTGAGCTGGAATCCCTGCTCTGCCACATTCTAGCCGTGTCATTATCTCAGGCAAGTAATTCATCTCTCTGAGCTTCAGCTTCCCATCTGTGAAACCCCAGTATTATTAATACTCTCTGCCTCACAAGGCTGGTGTGAGGGTGAATGTGTTATTACCTGCAAAGTGCTTGGAGCTGTGCCTGATATACAGTAACTGCTCTATAAATATTACATGTTACTACCTTCTGGCCCTCAAGGCATAAGAGTTTCCAATTTCTGTCCCAGAGCCTTAATACTCTACAGTTAATCTGCCAAATTATTTTATGATCAAAAAGAAAATGGCATATGGTGAAAATTGTATGATATAACTTAAGGATAAGTAGAGCCACCAGACACAAAGGGACAAAGGTATGATGCTACTGTCTGAGGTACCCAGAAGCAGCAAATTCACAGAGACAGCAAGAGGAATAGAGGTTAGAGGGATTGGGGAAGGAAATGGAAAGCTATGGTTTCATGGGCACAGGATTTCTCTTTGGGATGATGAAAAAAATCTGGAAATGGGTGGTTGTGATGCTTATAAAATGATGTGGGTATTTAATGCCAATAAATGGCACACCTAAGAATCAGAATGTAAATTTTCTTAGATATTTTTTCCAAAATTGTGAAAAGAATTGTTCTAACTTACATAAATTAAACTGCTATTTGCCAGAATTCAGGTTTCAGAGATCCCAAAGACACCCAAACATACTATAAATTCATGTTCTCAGAAGCTACACAATATACATCCCATAATAGCTTGAAGGAAAACAATATTAACTATTTTTAACAGTTGTGACAATAGTGGCCTTTCTTTTGGATCTGGAAGCCTCCTGGGAATGAACATGTACAAACACAGTATGAGGTTGGTGAGATGAACTTTTAATACATATCTACAGCAGCTGGGCCATTCTTCACTATAAAATGCTTCATAGACTCCTCATTCTCTCTTTTCTCTTAATAAATATACAAAATGGGAGGCTTCCTGCCAAACACCATGTTAACTGGTCATCTTTGAACTGTAGGATGTTGCACAACCCTGACAAGGTTTTATCTATTCCTCTGGATTTATAACGCACATTAACGGCTGGGTGAGGTGGTGCACACCTGTAATTCCAGCACTGGGGAGGCTGAGGCAGGAGATCTCCATGAGTTCAAGGCCAGCCTGAACTACATAGTGACAGCCTGTCTCAAAACAGCAAAAATAAATAAAAATTTAAAAACCCAAAGTGTATCTACACACTGAGAGAAGTAGGCTAGAAATCAACACACACAACAGAATGTCCCAAACTATCCCCAATCAGGATCTTTATTTTTACATTTCTACATGCTGCCAGTTTCTAAGGGATCTTTCATCAAAAAAATAAAAATAAAAATAAAGCAAGTAAAATGAAAACAAACTTAAAATTACTTTGAAAACTGCAATTAACCTGAGAAGCACAAGACAGGTATATCCAGGAATGCTCACAATCTTCCAACTTGGATCCCCTGCAAGTATTTATTTTCTAACACCAACAGGGAGGGCTATCTCCTATGAGTTTACAATCTGACCTAGCTCCAAGGATAAATTTCCCTATATTTGAGAATTCCTTAAATTAAAAGGTGCCTTTTGGTTGCAAATGTTTGGGATAAAAGATTTTAAAATATTAGCAAAAACCCAAAGTGACACAGTACAGCATCTTAATTCTTGCAGTACTATGGTTTTAAGTATTACCTCCTGAATAGCAACTCAAACTTGGGTGTGAGAACCTGGTACTTGGACTTCCACTGCTGCCTCCCAGTGAAGACGTCGAGTCCCCAGGTGGTCGCATGTCCTACATAATGAACCCTCAACAATGATCATCTTCCCCTGTGAGGGCACAAAGAAATGCTCCAGAAAAGACTAAAAGGGAAAAGATCACAGGCAAAGTCTACAATTTATCCTCTTTAAAACCAATGTGTACATCAAATGACAAGTATTTTTATACTCCGAGGATCGAAAAGGGAGAAGATAAATGTTTTTAGAAGTCACTGAAAAACAGCCTCAGGCGAAACTGCTGCTGTCCAAGAAATGGCTCCCATCTATAAACCAGTATGGCAGAAAACGAAGGATAGGAGTGGGTGTTTCTTTGAGGGGAAAATCTGGCCTTCCTGTCCAAGTTGCATAGAAACCAAACAACAAATTCACCAAATATTTATTAAACAGAGCAGGGAAAGCAATGAAGTAGGAGACAGAAAGAGACTGTGACCCCAGATCTCTACTGTCATGGGTTGAATTTTGCCCCTTCTCCTCCAAATTCATGGTGAAGTCTAGCACAATACCCAGTATTTTAGAATCCTACTTTATTTAGAGACAAAGTGTTTTATACAGGGGTAATCACAAAAATGAAGTCACTAGGATGGGCCCTAACCCAGTGTGAATGGCATCTGTATAAAAAGGGAAAATTTGGTCACAGGGACAGATAGGCATAGAGGGAAGATACAAGGAGAAGATACCTGCCTCAAGCAAGGAGAGAGGTTTGGAACAGATCCTGTTCTAACCAGGCCTCAGAAAGAACCAAGAGTGCCCACCTCTTGATCCTGCACTCTTACTCCACAACTCAGATGCTGACTTTGAGTTGGTAAGACACCTAGTCTGTGACACTTTGTACAGCAGTCCTAGCACATCAGCTGAGCAATGAAGGCGGCCTCACAATGAACACATCCTGGTCCTCGGGTGCCTCTTCTATGAAGTGGACATAAGGCAGTCTTCAAACAAGCATTGCACAAATCCAATGGCTATGCAGGCAATCCTGCACAGTGGGCTTACAGGAAGAATCTCAAACTCTGCCCTCTCTGCAAAAGATCTTACCACCTCACTGGCACAGGGAACACAGAGTACCCTGCAGATTTACCACATTGCTTGAACCACAGAAAAGTATGTATAAAACAAAAATTCTAAATTCTCCGCTTATCAGTTAAGAACCACCACCCCCCAAAAAAAAGAAGCTGAGCCAATTTTTAAGACAGTATTTTCCGGGGACAAATGAGAATTTGATAAATAATCTGGGGCCTGCTATGTGAAGCTTGGGTCCATGAGAATGTGTTATTCTTTCTCTCACCCTCTCAGGACACAATTTTACTGCAGGGATATGATGTAACCTGCCCTGCTTGGTCCAGCAAACAGAAAACAATATGCCTTCACTATGTCAGCCTATTTCCTCTCCTTAAATACATAATTGATCGTCAACATTTTATGCTCTAGTTAGTACCCCAAAGCAGACTGGACAAGTTCATATTTCAACTGCTCCTTCCTTTAAAATATAAAAGGAGTGATCAGAACACTGAACAAATTGTCTTCGGTTTTTCTTCCAGAGTCACTTGCTCCCAACATTCTCTAGTTTCTCTGTCATTCATATACATACCCCTCATAGATCAGAAAGGAAACATTTATATAATCTTGCTAAAAAAGAAAAGAGCTACATATACTATGAGAAACCATTAAGAAAAGAATTTGCCTTTATCTAGAACACTGATGGAGTAGCCACTTACATTCCCCTTAGAAACAGAATTAGAATCCAATGTCAAATAAAAATTAAAAGCTTAAACTTCCCTTTAAAAAAAGAAAAAAAGAAACTAGAGCTATATATTTAGGTCATTTTATTTTTAACCACAGCCTCCTAAGTGACCTGAATATACCAACATCCATTCTAAGTGACAAGTTTAATGATTCTTATGAATAATTTAGTTAGGCAAATTTGCTTTACTTGTTGACTAAAAATGTTGCTTCAGAAATTGACAAGCCAGTTGCTGACAAAAATTTTTGGTCTGAATATCTTCCATTCCTACTAGGAAAGAAGAGTGTGTGAGGGGAAAGCCTAACTTTAAAACTGGGTTTCCTGCAGGACAGAGACTTCAATGGCCATAATAAAAGGGGGCAGTTTTTGTTTACATAAAGTCTTCTATCTATGCAATGGGATCAATAAATACAGTGAGTGTTTAAATTTTTTTAAATGTATTACAGTAAAAAAAGACATTGCTGCACAAGCCCGAGTTCGATCCCCAGCACCTCCCCCACCCCACAAAAAAAAAAAAAAAAGCCCTTGCTATTAATTCCCTCAAAATACTCACCCTTGCCTTGCCACTTTCTGAAGGAGTTCTGAAAGTTCTCTTTCATAAGTGTCTTTAGTTGAGCTATCTTGGCTGCCTGGATGTCCTGAATCAATTCTAAACATTTATCTTTCACAGTCATTTTGACTCTGGAGAAGAGCCAGAAGTTAAATAGTGCCAGATCCAGTGAATAAGGTGGATGAAGACAAACTCTAATGTTTTTATTTGACAGAAATTGGTGCGAATGTTTTAACTCTATTCAGGACATCAAGGCAACCATGAAAAGACAAAAGAAGAATTCCAGAAGTGCTTCAGAAAGTGTGAAGAACAATGAGATGAGTATGTTCAAAGAGAGGGGGAGTACTCAGGAGAAAGAATGGCAATGCGCCTTTTACTGTAATATTTTCTTATTTAAGTATCCACTGTGCTTTTTTTTTTCCAATGTACTTTTAAATCACAACTTGCATTAACCATCTCCCAGAAAAATTGGGAATATCAAGGAGTTTAATGGCTCCAAAGCCATGTATTTGAAAGACATCACTATTAGTAACACACAGTGATTTTCTTAGAATACTGAGTAAATGAAATATGCCAGAATATTTCACTTTGACTTTGACTAAAATAGGAACCATAGCAGCATTGGCTTTGCCAACAGTAAGCTTAGGAGTTTTATGTTGTTGTTTAATCCAAGTTCACTTTTACAAAAGCTGGTATCTCAAGCAGAAGAAAGCAATTTATCCAGAATGATGTTATCTTTGGGAACAGAAGACCAGTTATTATTGGAAGCCAAGGGTCTGCCTAGTTTCTGCTCTTTTATGAGGACAGCACCCCTCTAGCTCACCATCTGGGCCTCTCTCCTGGTCCCTCACTGTCCCCTTCCTAGAAACCCTAGTGACTTCTTAATCTGCAAAGCTTGTGAACAGACACTGGGGACAAGCCCAGCTCTGCCCTCCTTCTTGAGTGCCAAACTCCCTCCAGAAGCACACACTGAAGGCTTAGTAAACCTTCTGGCTATACGAGATCGGCTTCACAGGAGGAAGCCCTAACAATCCAGCACTGCCAGTGAGCAAGCTGGCAAGTCTGTCTATCATGAAACTCAGCACAGTATTAGGAAGCCCACTGATGACTCATACAATGGTTTCAATGTGCCCTCCAGAAGTATATGCATTGGAAACTCAGTCCCCATATTCATATCTTAACACTATTTGGAGGAGAGGCCATTGAGGATTAATCAGGATTAGATGAGATTGTGAGGGTGGAGCCCCTAAAATGGCATTAGGAGCTTTCTCAGCAGAGGAAGAGAGACCCTTGCTGGCACACTTGGTTTATCTTGCCAGGTGATGCCCTCTGCCACGTTATGATGCAACAAGAAGGCCCTCGACAGCTGCCAACCAGATGCAGGTACCATGCTCTTGACTTCTCAGCCTCCATAACTATCAGCCAAATAAATTTTTATTCTTTATAAATTACCCAGTCTCAAGTATTTCATTAATGCAACAGAAAATGAACTACGATAACACATATTGAAACCTTTTTTTACAAACAGTTAAGTCATATTCTCCAGTTTTAGTTCAATAAGTAAAAAAAGTACAATCTGAATTCTGTGTGTCTTCTTCCCTCAGAACCTGTTCAGAATTCAGACATGAAAAACTTGATATCATTTATTACTCCCACCTGAAATCCTAGTAATCAGGAAAAGAAGAAAAAAACTGTTCCCTACTTAAAATATAGAACTTAAGATCTTGCTATCTTTAAAAAGTTTATTTCTAACTCACCTGTGAGAAAATAGAAATATAAAAACAGAACAACTGTAATTCCCAAAACACTGACTTTTTTCATTTTATTTCAAAGTGACAAGAATTTGCTGTTACGACCATTTCTCAGCATAGCCCTGCTCAGCCACTTGGTTCTCAGCAGCCAAGCAAACTGTCCCCGCTACTCACCCTCACTTGGCAAATGGAAAGTGTGATATCCCTACCTAATGGGCACTATTTATAAAGCAAATGAAACAATGAAGGATTAAGGGAATTATGGCACATAAAGCACCTGGAATGTCCACAGCAAGCACTGTTAAATAAATGCTCCCTCTCACCCTCATCTATTCAAATTGGACATATTCACCCCCAGAACTAATGGGGGCTTTAGGAGATTATTCCACTAAGTCTCTCTTTCATTTTTAAATGAGGAAATTAAGACCCAGCCTGAATAAGTGATCTGCCAAATGTTGCCGAGACATTTTTTAAAAGCTCCTCCTTCATTTCCACAACGACATAGCTCTGAATGTTGTCCGCTTCCCCCATCCCTAAAACAGGACTCTGCAGACTGTCATCTGTAAATTAAAGCCACGTGTTGGTACTAAAGCCTTCTTTACTATACAAACAATGGTGAGGCCGGCCTGCTCTGTACCTCCCATTCAAAGGGTGAGGGGTGAGAGGGGCAGGCTTGCATGGTTCCAGTGTATAACAGTCCTGGGATCAGCAGAACTTTTCCCTGAGTCACTCTTTCTCTGAGGTCACTTCTTTCAAGGCCACCGAGCAACCCCAAGTCCTTATTTTATCAGTTTATATTCTATCTTTGTCACTCTGAAGATCTGCCAAATAGTGTATTATAGTTTCTCAGTTTTTCCTCATCTGAGCCACAAATATATCAACAAATTAGTTACAAACTGACTAGGAGCTGGGCGTGGCGGTGCACACCTGTAATCCTAGCATTCAGGAGGCTGAGGCCGGAGGATTGTCACAAGTTCAAAGCCAGCCTGGGCTACACAGCAAGACCCTGACTCAAAAAACAAAAACAAAACAAAAGCAACTAGGTCTTTTCATCTAAAATTAAGGATAGGAATACCTACTACTAGTGTTCTCTGAACATTAAGGGAATGTTAATGACTCTCATTTAAGGACATTTCTCCAGAGTTGAGTATCATAGAGACTAGGGTTCTACACAGCCCATCTTCCAAGAAGTTGGTGAAGGAATGCAAGGTACCCACAGAGGTCCATATTTGCTATTTCCTTTTGTTCTTTAATATCTGGCACACCTAATTCCAGAAGAGGCTCTTTTCTCAATTGTTATGAAATGCTAATTAAAATGCTCTAATAACCCTTAAATACTTTATCTGTAGAAAGTCCATAAAATTTCATCATTGCTGTCAAATTCCATCTTCTTTTCAGGTCTAAGAACATTATTTTAAACACTCTTAAATGAAAAGGGAGCTTTAGGCAATCTATCATTTATTTCTCCAGCCTGCTTTCGGTTCTTCAAAAAACAATTTCAAGCCATGCTTATAATCCCAGAACTCGGGAGGCTGAGGCAGGAAGTTTACCATGAGTTCAAGGGCAGCCTGGGCTATACACAGTGAGTTCAAGATCAACCTGAACTACATCGTGAGACTTTGTCTCGAAAAAAAGAAAGAAAGAAAAGAAACAATAATTTGAATTCTATATCTGAAATTTCCACCTGATTTCAGTAGTTAAACTGAATCCCTAAGGTCAATAACAAATTATAGACCATCAGTGTACCCAACCATCACCCCAAATCAACCCACATTCCTTACCACTTGTTGGTCTGAGGTAGTTACTAGTGTGGAAGGCTGAAATGTTTTGCTGTGGAGACCTGCTACAGGACTGTTCCCAGGGGAGCTGAGGATAGCTTCCTCAACAATCTCTATTATGTGATCTGCTGATCCCATAAGTAGGTAAAGAATTGGACGATCTCAGAAAATGCTGATGGTGGGGAAACAGAGACTAATTTACCACCAAATATTCCAGAATAGAGAGTCATCGCCCCACTCCAGCTCTGCTCCTGCCTTTCCAGAGTTCTTGGTCAACCTCCACCCTATCTCTCCTCACTAACCTCTATTTACCCGCAACTCACCAATGGTTAAGTCCAGTAACTTCATCTTTCTTCCACTTTTTCACTTCCAAATGGTTAACTTGGCTTCTTTACCACTCCATTCAAGTTATTTCTTTCAAAGTGTTGAACTATCTTTCAAATTTAAAACCCATTCTGTAAATCTCTCTATGAACTGTATTTTTTTCCTCTATTCTACAGTGTCAAGCATTATCAATTATGAGGAAGTGCTCTGACAATTTAACAGGGACACTTTAATTCTCAGGAGTTTGGTTGGTGATACCTCACCAACATTTTTAGACAGATGGTCAGGGAGAGCTTTCTCATTTACTCCCCAATCAGCCTACACTCAATCTGCCTGACAGTTTACCTCTCTGTCAATTTCTCATCCACATACCACTCCAAAAACTAGCAAACCCTCCTTCAAAAAATGCTGTTTCTCCTCTTCTAGATTACTATCTTTTTCTAAACCAGATGCCTCCAAAGCGAAGGGAGGCAGGTGATCTCCGAGGGTAGAGAAATGAACTATTAAAATTTCTAATCATGTTTACTTGTCTCATTCTTTTATTTCTATTTTTGTGCATTCCTATAAAGCAAACAGCTTATTACTAAGCAAATATGTGATTATAATTTATAGATGTACAAATGTTGCAGGTGTGAGCAAAAAGTATTTTACTGATAGAACTGTTTAAAATCCTACCAATGCAAAAAAATAAATATAATTTTAAAATATTTAAAGACTACTGGGCTACCCTGTCTTGGTGGTGTGTGCCTATAATCCCAGCTACTTACAAGGCTGGTGCCATCCAGTTCATGTTCAACCTGGCCAACATACATAGCAAGACCCTGTCTCAAAAAGAAAAAAACAAACCAGCCTGGGCTACATAGTGAGCTCAAGGCCAGCCTGGACTACACTGCAAGCCCCCGTCTTAGGGAAAAAAAAAAACAAACAAAACCAGACTATTGGGCTAAACAGTAATACTTTTTTTTTCTAATACAGAGTCCACCAAAAATGTATATATCCTTCAAGAAACAAAAAATACTATTATGCTTTTTGAACAGATGGTGTTACCCTCAAACGGGGGACCTTAGAAGATGTTATATATTACAGAAAACCCACTACACCACTGGCCTTTAGATAAGAAATTCAAAAGCTGGGGATTTAGCTCAGTGGTTAGAGTGCTTGCCTAGCAATCCAAAGGCCCTGAGTTTGATCCCCAGCACAAACAAAAAACAAAAACCAGAGAAGAAATTCAAAATGCATGTGCAGCAATCTCAATGACCAAGGTTACCCAAGAAGAAGATCACCATACTAATAAATGTCTGGAAGCTAATGGCCACCACCAATTTGAGCACTGTAATTGCAGAGGCCAAAAGTAAGTTGTATTAATCTCATGATACCTCAATGAATTTAGTATTAAAATATTTGTACAAGTTTTTCTTTTCCTGAAGTGTGCATACATTTTTTGGAGGACTCTGTAGATGTTCTTGGTACTCAATGAACAATTCCAACTAAAACGCTGTACTCCAGTTGTTTGGAACATAAGATATTTTGTATTTAGGTAGTGTTTCCCAACACACACATTTCTTACTAGTATATATTGACTATATAGATTGATGCATCTCATTTTGGCAGATATGCACATGTATATAATATACTATTCAGGAAGTGCTTTAGACAATAACATTCTTATTCCTAAAATCACACCTCACTCTTGGTTTTCCTATCATATATTAAATGTATTTTTTGATTCAAGTATTCTCTCAAAGAAAACACCATAGTTAAAAGAAACATTTTTATCTTTGATTCAAAATTAAAGTACACACTCAAATATCCTCAAAAAAAAAAAGACATTAAGAAAAAGACATGCAAATTTTCAAACACACACAGAAAGTACAGGCCCTATTCTAAGACCTTTCTCACTTAATCCTTATAATTATGAAATAAAACTATATTATTAATAAAATTAATTCTATAAGTTATTAAGACATTTTTAGTTTTGTACAACTCAAGACTCTTCTAAAACTGTCATCAAGACTGTTTTCAAAGAGGAGGTTCTAAAGACAAAACACTATCCTCCTGAATCTCGCTTTCTTCATCTACGTATTCTCAAGGAATCCAGTTACGACGACGTGTGGCTTTGGGCGGGCAGCGCTGCCTCCCAGTGCCGTAGGACGCTCATCTATAGTAGGTCCATCCACTGGCACATCCACAATACTAGGCACTGTGCTTGGAGAAGTGACACCGTGAAAACAAAATCCTTTTTCCAAGCAGCCCATTAGGTAACTCCAAGAAAGCACAGAAGATAACCAGTCATTATGATGTTAGCCATTGTTATTTCCCAAAACAAAGGGCAAATTTATTGTTACCTTAGTTCTATTTAAAAAGTAAATTCCACCTAGTGCCCCATAAACTCTTTAATTGGTAAAAAAGAGCAGGTAAAAGGACAGCCAAACAATCAATGAGAAGTGGCAGCAGCAAGTGCACACATACCCTCTACTTTTCCTTGTCCTAAAGCTCTATGGATCCAGCCAGACACTGGGGAAAAGCAGCACAGCCAGTACCGGGTTCTGAAAGCAAGTTTTGATGGATACCCTCATGCTCTGGATCCTCCCAGAACCTTTTGGTGATGCTGATGAAGATCTATTTACACCTGGAGGTTACAGCTAACGTGTACTGTACAGAGTAGGCAGCAAAATTCAACTGCAGTGCAATTTAATCCCCAGTGATGCCGTTTCCAGGCTGCCCTTACAGGACCTGCCATGAGACACCCTTTTATTTATTCAAAATTATTATATAATCACAGACCACGCTCACTACTGTCACAGAAATCACTGCTCAGAAAGCCTTCCTCTCAGCACAGAATTTAAAGTCACCAGCGGGAGAATAAAAGAATCCTCTGAATCCAAACTAAACATGTGAAATAAAATGATAACAGGAACTCTCAAGAGAGCACTTCCCTTATAAACAATTTAGATCACCTCACAGACACCTCACTAAATCTAAATATCTGAGACAGGCCTGTATCTCCGAACAGCGGAGGGAGGGTGCCACAAAAACTACTGGCCATCACTGAAGGCTGGGCATGCCTTGAGAACACTACAACCTCAAAAAACCTTCCTGAGGAACCAGGTACAACCCATTTCCTAATATATGTATTTCATACCATTCTGCTAAAAAGAAAGAAAATCTGTGGCCAAATGTTTGCAGTTTGCTGATCACCTACAAAACCAAGTAGCTGGCCAAGATTTGACCTCACCCACAGTATCTGCACTCGGCATTACAAAAATATTCTCCTCCTTTTTTCCTCTTTACCCATGTGCCTCAATTCGGCATCAGGTGTGGTGACTGCAGACCCAATGGGCATATGGCTCCCCTCAGGCAGGTCAGGCAGGCAGGAAGAGAAAGATGAAGAGGGGAGGAACAGGCTGCGCCGCTCCACACTGTCCATACCTCCAATGCTTCCCACTGCAGATCCTTGTCTGACAAGAATCTTCTGCCAACAAGATGTTTACGAATGGCACAGACTCCCCAACCTTGAGCCCTCAAACTTCTCCGACGCCCTGCTAGACCTCCTGCCAGTTCTATCACGGCCACATACCCAGCCACATATCCAGCCTGGATGCAGGACGACAGCCCCTTCCATTGGACTTCCGAGCCCCTCTTTCTGTTATTCAGTTCCCTGGGCTTCACAGGCAGGGCTGTGGGGTCAGGATCTGGTAGTGCCTGGCCCCTACCATTTTCCAATGTATAGCCTTGGGCAAACTGCCCTATCTCCTTAAATCTGAGACTCCTCATCTGTAAGCGGGGCTTACCTCATTTCTGAAAGTAAGGATTAAATGAAAACACCCGGAAAGCACTTAGCAAAAACCCTAGCACACATTCAAATGTAAGTGCCCACTTTGTACCAGGAAAAGGTGTTAGGTTTGCCGCCCCAGTCTGCCGCCCGGGCAGACAAAGCAATCAGCCCAGCAGGCCAGGTTTATTACAGCTCAGTGTTACAGCTCAGCACTACAGCTCAGTTAGGTGTGCAGCCCAGGTCCGCCGCCCGGGCAGACACTGGGACAAAGCAATCGGCTCAGCGGGCCAGGTTTATTAGGTTTATTACAGCTCAGCGTTACAGCTCAGTGCTGCAGCACAGGATCACAGCTCGGTGTTACAGCTCAGGGTCGCAGCTCGGTGTTATAGCTCAGGATCACAGCTCGGTGTTACAGCTCAGGATCGCAGCGGGAATGGCCAGACTCCATGCCAGAGTAAGGCTGCGGAAGCCGGGCAGAGGAGGGAGCAGGCTGACGACCCTCGCCGTGGGGAATGTTACAGCTCTTCGCAGCAGTGCAGCTCCTCAGCCTCACTCAAGTTGAGTGTGGCACAGAATGACTCGGATAGTGGTCTTTTATCCCTTAGCCGCACCCCCTTTCATGACATTGGAGGTTTGAAAGTGTGCGTTTAGGATTGGTCCTTTCTACATGGGGTGATTGGGTGGTGGGTAACGCCCCTGGGTAAGCTGGTGTGATGGACCTCATTGAGGACTCTAGGCGGGAAGAGGGTTGTTTTCTTTTGAAAACCAGCAACGGCCATCTCAGGCATCTGGGGTGGATTAACCTAACAAAAGGTTTTGTAAACAGTAGTGATAACCATTCCCTCCTTCCACTACCTCTTCTTTCGTGTGGTAAAATAGACATGAAATTTACCATTTTAACTATTTTTAAGTAGACAATACAGTGGCACAAAGCACATTCACACTGTTCTGCAACCATTGCCACCATCCATCTGCAGAACTTTTTCATCTCCCCCCACTGAAGCTCGGGACCCATCAAGCACTAAGTCCTCTTCTGCTCTTGACGGCCTCTCCACCCAGAGGTGCTGGCTCGAGCGCAGCTCCAGACGAGCAGAGAACTGGACATTTCTGCAGCCCATCTGTCCTCTAACCACAGGTGGACATTCCTCCTCCTTTGGGTCTCTCACTACTCACAGTCATACCACTTTTACCCCACTTCTCAGCTGACACCTACCTATTTCTGGTAGATTCTCATTCACTGGGAAAGGGGGTCGGGTCCTTAGATCACAATTTTCTGGACTTTCTCCTGAGAGGGTCTTGCCCAACAGTCAGCTCCTAAAAGAACAAGAACACAGAGGGGCAACCTAGATTAGAACCCAACTCCACCGCTTACTGTGTGACCTGGAGCAATTTCTTCCCCTCTCTGCATCTTGGTTGCCTGGCCTGTCAGTGGGGATGGCAGTACCCGTTTGCGGGGCTGCTGAACGGACAGCTCAAAGCACCTTAAATACAGCCAGTGAGGGTTCAGTAAGTGAGGCCAGTGTGACTACTGAAAAGGCACAACACACTGATAAACTTGTACAGAATGTGAAGTTCTTTATGCGGTCACTTGTGTCTGCAAAAGCTCCAGGATGTGGTCACGTGTGTCTGTCTTTTTATGACCCTGTGCCAGGAAGTTCTTTGTTCCAGGAAGAAGCCCGCCAGGCAGTTATACAAGCCCGCCAAAAGAAGC
>PVJO010029067.1:0-17274 GCA_004026905.1 Hystrix cristata | reverse complement strand
GGGTATCTTCCCAGAAGAATTAAAATCGTCATACCACAAGGACGTATGCACCACCATGTTCATAGCAACACAATTTGTAATAGCTAAGTCTTGGAAACAACCTAAATGCCCAACAACCAACAAATGGCTAAAGAAGACGTGGTTTTTCTACACAATGGAGTACTACACTGCCATAAGAAAGGATAAACTAGAGTCATTCGTATATAAATGGATGTTCCTTGAGAACATACTTTTAAGTGAAATAAATCAGACACTCATGAGTACACATCAAATTGTTTCTCTGATATGAGAAACCATAACTGTAAATAAGGACAAAGAGGTGTAATAGATATTATATAAAAGGAAGATGGTGTGCAGAGGAGAGGAGTAATAGAAAGAAAGGGAAAGGCAGAAAGGCAAGAGGAGAAAGAGAGGGGAAAGGGAAAATATGGAAAATGATGAATGAACCTGCTATAAATAGGGAGGGAGGGAGCAGAGGGGAGGGGTGGGGGAGAGGGAGGAGAACCAAGATGCACCATGTATAGGTACAGAATAATTGTAATGAATGTGACCATTGGATGTAGAATGTACCAATACATGTTCTTGGTTTAAAATAAAAAAAAAGAAATCACTAGTCTATTTTTTGTTTCGGTAAATGTACCTGTTCTGTATATTTCATATATGTGGAATCATGTAGTATGTATCCTTGTGACTGGTTCCTTCCACTTAACACAGCAATTTTAACATTCATTCAGGTTGCAGCATGAACCAGTAATCTGTTTCTTCTTATTGCCTAACAATATTCTATGTCTGGGTGTACCATCTTTAATTTACCCACTTATCAGTTGATGGACATTTGGATTGTTTCTGCGTTTTAGTTGTTACAGATAATGCGCCTATGAACTTTCTTGTGTGAATTTTGTGTGGACACTGTTCTCATTTTTCTTGGGTAGATTCCCAGGAGTGGAATTGCTGGGTATTTGATAATTTTATGTGAAATCTTTTGAGGAAGTGCTGGGCTGTTATTTTTCAGGGTGGTTGTACCATCATTCATTCTCATCAGCAGTATATGAGAGTTCTGACTTGTCTATATTTTAACATTCATTCTCTTCTTTAAAAATTTATTATAGCCAAACTAATGGGTATGAAATGAAATCTTGCTGAGGGCTGGACTTAAATTTCCCTTTTGGCAAATGATGTTGAACATCTTTTCAGATGTACGATTGGGAAAGCTTTCTTCTAATTCTGTGGGTTGTCTTTTCATTTCTACAATAGTGTTCTTTGAAATACAAAAGTTTTAAATTTTACTGTTTTATTTTTTTCCTTTGGTTTCTTGTGCTTTTGGTGCCATGTGTAAGAAACTATCGAGTATACAATCCTGAAATAAGGAAGGTGTGATCCAAGATGTCATACGTATTTAAAATCAGTAGACTGGCATACATTTTCTTGACTTTTTGAATCTATCTGTATTTCAGATTTGACACAAAGATAAGACTACTATTAAGTGGCTCAATTGTTTTTTAAGTCGGGGTCATGCTCTTAACATTTGCCTTAAAAATAACTATTAATTTTATATTTCTAAAAAATTCTGTGATTTCATTAGGATGGGAGAAAGTATTTAATATACCTCTCATGAAACTTAGCTTTTCATATAGATACACTTTAAAATATTAAGTGCCAGTATTTAAAATAACATTAAGGAAGACCAAAAGTTTATTGGGCATAGATTTAAACCTCTTAATAAATTCAGGAAAAACCCCATAATTTAATTGAGTGTAGAGTTGTAGCAATAAAAGTTTTAAATTCCACACATTAAAAAATAATCTTCTAGTATTTTAGTGTCCCTTTTAAGTGACTATTTTTCTGACTGAGTAATACATTCAATGCAGAAAATCCAAAGAAAAAATTAAAGTCACTGATAATCTTGTTGCATTAAATAATTGTAGTATATTGTTTGATACATGCATATATCCTATTTTTATGTATGTAAATCTTTATAAAATCTATTTTGATTGATGTATTTTTATGTGCCCACATTTAAAAGTATACCTTTAAAACACAATTTTAAATATTTTCATGGCTCCAGTCTTTTCAGACAATTTTAAACTATCAATTTTATAGATAATCTGTATGTTTAACTAATCCTATTGTATACATAATAATGGGACAAACATGCTTGACCATATATATATTTCTCTGTGGCTCAATTTATTTCATCAGGATAATATCTTAGCAGAATAATTACTAGGGAAAAGTGTAAGTACATTTTGAATAACTAAATTTTTATGTAATAAGTGATAGATATCCTTATTTTACAGAATCAAAGATTATAAAAGGGAGAGAGAGAAGAGTTATTTTTTTTTCATGTCTTCCAAACCTGTGACATCTTTTCACTTCTCAGAAGTAAATCCAATTATTGCATTTGTGCAGTCCATCTCTCCTATGTTCTTTTTACAGAAAATGGCTTGCTCTATATACTCTATTCTATAAATTGTCATTTTCCGCTATCTCTCAGGGTATATTCTTTATCAGCTCAAACAAACACGTCTCACCTAAAACGTAGCTTTTGGTGTTCCGTTGTATGTGCTACAGTTTGCCTGACCTGATTCTGTCTAGCATATGTGTTTCCTCCCACCAAAATGCTGCAATGAATGTTCTTCTCTGTATTTTTGGTGAATACATGCAGATGTATGGCAGAACTCTTTAGCATGCTTTTGGTTGTATGCATATGCATCTGCGTCCATTTCTATATCCTGATCTCATCTTTTTGTGTTCATGCCTAGGAACTGTACGGGACACTTACCCTATCTAGGCTCTCAGGCCCCATTCCCACTTCACACATCTGCCCTTTTTTATTCGAAATTTTTTTTCAGCATATGGTGTGCAACCTCCATGTGATGAAGCATTCAAACATCTGCCCTCTGATAGCAGATCCAAATGCGTTTCTGGGGGTTCTTCTACCAGAGTCTCCAGCTGCCTGGGATCAGCCTGTACCAGCCTGGTCACCTTTGTTTTTAGGACTTCCGAATTCTGAGCTGTGGACTCTACCAATGAATAATAATGCTTCAGATTCCTTCGAACTTCTCAGGTGGGCTCTGGTTAAAACGCCCTAACAGAGTTAGTTTCTGAGGCCTTTAGCTATTACCTGGTCTCATCCACCTTAACCTGGTCCTTCATGCCATCCTTCCAGCCCGAGTTCATGGGTACTCTTATGAAGACTTCTCTCGTTTTGAGCTACCCAGAATTGCATCTGTTACAGCGAAAGAAACCTAGTGAATACAAAGAGCATCGCTTTATTTATTCCTAATTTATCCTTTGTGTTATGTACTCACCTTTGCTATGTCCTTTACTTTTAAACATACATGAACGTACATTTTTCTAAAACATTTTAGCACAGATAAAATAATAACAATTTTTCTTGTAATGTCAGTCTACAAGTGAGAAGTCACATGGCACTGTCTCCTCTCTGATGGGCGGGATTCTGTGATCCTCGGCCTTCGCATCCAGAGAGAGGAAGATTCCTACTGGTATGACCTTCTGCCTAGGGGCTCCCATAGCCATATCAGACAATTTGTCCAAATTAAGGGCTGTTGGTTTAAGTCCTTCCAGAGTTTCTCAGGAGATGGTCCTTTTTATTATTATTATTATTTTTTTATCAGCACTCCTCTGACTTTCCTTGCTGAGGAGGGGCCAGTTTTGTGCCTTGAGGAAAATCCCTTGTTAATCTGGCCATATGTGTTCTAAATCTGTCAGTATTTGTGACTTTGTTTTCTGGGATGCAGTTAATGCTGTTCTTAATTTTGAGTGTAAACATAGCGATTTTCCTCTTTAAACAAAACCTGCATCATTTCAGTAGAATAATGTTTTTGAAATGCTAAGAACTGAATTTTATTTTCCACGTGTTGAAGAAGTAGTATAGAAAAAATAAGTCATTTGCATTTGTTCTGAACATTTTAATTAGTGACAAAGCCAAGAATACCAATCAGGTCTCATGATTCCTTTTCATATATCATTCAGTCTATTATGTTTCTTATTAAGTAGAGATAAAAATAGGTTAACAAAAACCTCTTTTCAGAACTATATTTTCTTTTTAAAAAAATTTTTTTCAGCTTGGTGATTTAGCTCATTGGTAGAGTGCTTGCCTAGCAAACACAGGCCGTGAGTTTGATTCCCAGCACCCTGCCATAATGTTCATGATCTGTTTCTCATTATATGTAAAATGGCATTTGTCATAACTTCCAGGGAAAATTACTTCTGTGTTATGAAAAGAGCAGAGGACCAACTACTCTGTAGAAAACGAACAGATAAACAAATGAATACCAGTCCTCTGACACTCCTCTTGGAGAGGAAAGTTTTCACGCACATGTTATTAATTCCTGACTTCTATCTCCCAAGCCTTCCCAGCCTCTGGATTTGTAAGAAGAAAATAATAATGAGTAATATTTTTCATGTCTTTAGACTTAGCACAAAGCACTTTCATATCCCTCTCTTACTGTATACTTGCAATACTGGATGGCAGGTATTAACCCCAGTGTAATAGACGAGGGACCAGAGCCTGTGAAAAGTTAATATGCAAGATTACACATCAACACATGGGCTTTCCAGCCCTAACACTCAGGCAAGAGTCTGTCCTGTTTCCTGACGCCATGCTGCCCTGGCCGTTTGATCTTGTTTCCTGTTGGTAGTGGTGTATTATGAGGTATATGTGTGTATATGTGTATGTATTTGAGATTGTCTGATGATGAGGACAGTGGAAAGGTCATTAATGGCTTCACAGAACTAAGGTAAGACACATTACCTTCTCACACTTGCATGCAAATTGAGAAAAGCTGTGCCCACTTCTTATATTCCTCTGAAATTTAACCTGACTTCAGATTCTTTTGGGGGTCTGTTTTCTGAAGAAGATCTAGTGCTTCACACCCACTGATGTTGCTGCTTTCATAAATATTTCCTGGCTTCTCTTCTTTCCTCCCTGTTTATTCTGCCCCACAAAGAACAAGTATGATGCTTGGGTTGGGCTTCACCTCCTTAGAGAAGAAGCTATTATCTCTTAGAGAAGAGGCTATTGTCTGCTGCCCGCCTTGCTGGGTTGTATGAACTCAAATCAGGCCTTGGCATGATATCTTGCACACAGTATGTGCTTAAAAAGCACAGCTGGCCTCTTAAAGAGTACTTAGTAAATAATTATACAGTAGCTAAAAGGTGAACTTGACAGAGGTGTGGAGACCCATGTCTTATTCATGTTAGAAGCATGAAATCTGCTTCATTAGTTTTTTTGTTGGTGTTCATGGCAGTGTGCGTGTATGTATTGTCCCTAAATCTGGGAAACAGATTCTAAAATCTTGCATTTCCTTCCCTTCCCTTTCCTTAGTATGTAGCATTAAAAAAAAATTCACGTATTTATTTGAAACACACTTGAATTCTATTTAGCTGTAGCATGGTAACAGAAAAAGAGAATTGATAAAATTACAGAAACAATTTAAAACTACCCAGAATTGGATTGGGGTTTAACTTGATTCATCATGATTATGATACAATATTAACTACATCCATTGAGAGAAGATTGGGTGATAAATTATTAGTACTTATTTGCAAAGCTAGTTTATGAATTTCAAAGGTTTCAAAGACAATGCTACATGCAAAAATCTTCTGAAGAAAGCAAATCTAAAGAATTATACTCCAAACTCAAAATTATATTATATAAACATGCTAGAAAACTTAGAGACAAGACTATATCTGAATGTTAAGGAGTAGATAGGTAGACTTTAAAATTTTTAGGTTTAATATTAGCTATATTATTTTCAATTAATAGTGGAAACATATTGATATATTTTCCATTAGTGTAAAGGTAAAAGTATGTCCTCACTAATAATAATGAATGGTGTCATTTAGCATATAAATGGTGCAAGCTCTTAAATTACCTTTGCGACTGCAGTTGAACAGAATTTAATGCATTTTTTACATGGTATAATTTTATCTTGCTCACACAATGTGAGATGAGTAATAATGATATTCTAATATTAATATAAGTACAAAATATACATATTGGTGAATAATAGTCATGTTTTTCAAACCTCCATGCCAAGTCATATTAAAATGACAAATAATTGCAATTGCTTCCCAGAGAAATGGTGCAGAATCCGTAGTCAAAAGCACATTAGGGACCAACAGTGTCCATTTGTTATCCTTTGTCAGGAAAACATGGCTCCTAATGAAAGTGAATGAAGGGACACTGATTGAGGATGGTGACACTAACCCTGTTTCTCGACAGGAGTCATGACATGGGTATTAATAAGAGGACTGAAAGTTGAAGGCAAATCTTTGTTCTAAACAACCCTGTATAATCTGGATTTGCTTTTTGTTTGACTTATTTTCTTCTTATAAAATCTGATAACTTTGATGGCTGAGGGGAGGACATCTATGGGGGCATGAAGTACAGTCTAAAATGTACAAAGATGTCCCAAAGACAGTCCAAGGTCATTGTGTTCAGGCAGGATTACCCAGATAACTGGAGAAAATGTTATTTAAAATCCAAACGACTCTCAAACCAGAATCTGAATACCTTTTTAAAGTGTAAAAATCCTGCTCTTTCTTTTTTCAACCATTACACATTTTCCTATTTAATTGCCTATTTTTTTAAAATTATGATTTTTGTGTACAAAACATTGCCACAAGAAGAATTTTTTGACCAGAAGACCAAGTAACCTGTTAAAAGGAAGCATGAAAACATAATTCCAGTTCAAGGATTTCCTGGAACAAGTTTCAGGAATTGCGATGACTCTGTTATAAAAATAAGTGTATACGGTTTTGTTGCATTTCATGCCTGCTGTGTTTCAATAGTCTTTAAGATGAGCCCTTCCTCTTTCAGATGGTATAAATATGCACATACATTTCTGTGAATGTACAGGAAAATCACCTTGTAGTTTCTAGCAATTTACTCAATATTTATGTATATTATATAGTGTACCAGGCACTGTGGTAGGTACTGGGAATATCATTGCTCACAATCTAGTGGGAACATAAAAGTAAACAACAACAACTATCACTAACTGAACACATTGAATAATAGTACTTCGCTGAGTTTTACATAGGTGATCTCACTTAATATTTATAACTTCCATCTGACATAGATACTGTTATTATTGCCATTTTTCAGATAGGAACCTTGGGGCATAGGGAGGTTTAAGGTATCGTGTAATGTTATGAAGCTAGTAAGGGCTGATGCCAAGCTTGGAACCTGGACAGAATGCAGTGTCTGTACTCTTCACTTTGATATTTTGCTGTACAATATTATACACCTGAAATATAAGCATATATGAGGAGCTGCAGGGACACAATTGTCTAATTGTCTGGGATGGGGTGGGGATAGCTGAGAGGAAAAAGAATATTCAAAGAAGGAAACTTGGTGTAGGTTTCATTGTCAAGTTGTTTGACATGTACATTGGTAACTGTAAAAGAACATTGTGCGCATGTTATTTCAGTCCCCCCATATTCGTTTTTGTTTATTGTAGTGTTGTTCTTTGCTTCTTCTTATAAGCTTGATAAGGTGACACAATAAAAATTGGTGTTAGGGTAAGTAGGTTATTGGATAGGCAAATTCATAGGCTTTACTCTAAATAAGTGAGAAACATTCCTCCTGGGTAATAAAGATATTTCATAAGGGAGAAAAAGTAACAGTTTGTGAATAGAAAAATAGAATTCAGAAAAAATAAACAAACAAAATTGAACCTCTCTTAAACTATTCAATTGAAATGTCTCTATGTATATTTATGTGTATCTATATGTATGTGTGCATGTGTGTACATGAAAACCTCATTTGTCCTAATGTATTAGTACATTTTTGTTGCTATAACAAAATACCAAAGATTGGGTAATTTATAATGAACAGAAAGTTTTTTCTCACACTTCTGGAGACTGGGAAGCCTAAAACCAAGATACCATCATCAGATAAATTCCTACTTGCTGTGTTTTTATGGTAGTAGAAGGCTGAAGAGCAAAAGGGGTGAACTCCATTGGTCAGTAACTCCTTTGATTAAGAATTTGGAGGGAACAATTCAGCCCACAGACCATGTAGGTATATTGAATCCTCACTTATCCTGTGTACATTGTGTATGTTGAAACCTCACTTATGTACATCAAAAGCGCACTTATCTTGAGTTCAATTTCCTGACTACCTCAAATCTCTTTGATAGCGCTATGAAGAAGGTCAATAAAAAAGAATTCTGAGTATCCTAAATAATTTTATTTGTTCAGTAAAATATGTGAGTCCCCAGGTGCTCATACACAGTTGAGAAGGCAGACTTAGCCTGCCCTGGCCTCTTTGTGTTGAAGACAGTGTGCTCTCCTAATGCAGTGACCCCTTAGCTTGTCACTTAGGGCCGCTGTCTCTTATTCCCTAGCAACTTGCCTATTGTGACAGGTTTCAAGGATGGGAGAGTTGGATTAGAAACAAAATCTAGAAATAGGTATAGTAATAATAAAAAGTGGAAACAAATAAAGGACTAACGAATGAAGTGGATATCTTTAAAACTCAGCATCTTTTTAAATCTCTTATGAATCTTAAGTACCATAGAGTGAACTATACCATGCACTAGCGATAGTGGCTCCTAATGGTAATGATGAAATAATAAAAACAAATGATATGATTAACATTTACTTAAAATACATCTCATTGAAATTTTTTTATCATACTGTACATTAAAATCATGAATCATTTTGACATTTAAAGCTGCTTAAAGGGTAACATTGTAACAATTGCAATGTAACTAAGGTGTAGTAGCATTTCACATATTAAGAAAGATACAGTGGATGGACAGTCATTGTTAGTTTTTCTTCTTTTGGCAACAGCCCGATGTTTTTGTGGAGTTCTTTCTCCCTTTATCTCAGATCGTCTGGTTGAGGTTCTACTTCCAGGTCTAGGGTAGATGGCGCATGTGACCACATCTAACACTGTCAAGACATCACATTTTCTCAACCATATAGTTGGGAGAAATCACACAATTATGGTAAATAAATTTGGGCAGTTAATCCAGTAGGAGTATATCTCAGAGTTTCTGCTGGGAATATGAAGAGTGGCTTATCTCTTTCTTTCTAGGTGTTAAACTTGAAGAATGCAGCTTCAGGAGTTTCTGGCCACCATCTCATGACTGGAAGGGGATGGGCAGTCTGAGAATGGCGTCTACATGGAGGTTGGAGCGCTGAGAAAAAAAGGTAGGAGAAGCCAAATCTTGACAATAGTATATACCTTTGTGAGCAAATTGGTTCCCTTTTTGGTCAATCCGTCTAATAGCTTTCTTTAAAAAATGTACGATGAATAGAAGAATCCTGATAAATCCAATAGATAATATATACATGGGTAAAATTAAAAGCAACTATAACACTATCATGTTGGGAAACACGTATGTACACTTTGAAGTAGAAATGTAAAGTATTACAGCATTATTAAAATCCATTAGCATTCATCTTCCTCCTGGGAATTTGAAGCTTAGAAACAAAAATTTTTACATTTTACATATTTCTAAGAACTGAAGTTGTTTATTGCAGCATTTTTTTTTCTTTTTTTGTAGCAGCTGAAAGGTAGAAATAAAATGAATGCCTGTGAGTGGGGTAATGGCTGAATGTGTGACAGGAGAGTCACAGCATGGAGACTTGGAATCATTGTGACTCGGAAGTATTGTCACAAAGTATTTTAGTTTAAAAATTGAGATGTAGAGAAGCAGTGAACCATGACCTCATTTTTAAAAAGCCAAGACAATCCCCCACATGTGACTATGCATAGCTATTTAGGATTATGGGAGTACAGAGAAAAATGTGAATAGTAATATTTTTTAACATGCATTATTTGTGAGGAGGTGTTTGAAATCAATGAAGAGAGAAACATAAGGGAAGAAGGAAACAAACCAAAAATATATATATTTAAAATAAGTGTGTTTATCTTGATGCTTGTACATTTATGTAAAATTGTGTATAGGGTATATGCATGTATATTAGGTATTCAAATTATGTATAAAGAAATTAAATATAAGCAGATATTTTAGGTAGACTCTAGTTTTATTGTTTTAGCTCATAAAAATGAAATAATAGATGATTGAGTTTGGAGGCATCACGTGTTCATTTGTGGAGTGAATCTTCATGAGTCTGAAGCAGCACTGTACCAGCACAGCACAGGTAGGTTAAGTCCCAGGGTTCTAGCCTACCATGTTCAGCTTCTGCTACTAGAGAAGTGATCTGGTGGTTCTGGACATGTTCATCACATGCTAATGCCAAGGTGGGAGCAGAGTGGAGCAGAAAACGGACGTGGTCTGCTGTTCCCATATCTCTGCCAGGCCACGTGGGAGCCTCATTTCCCCGTGTGCTGCCCTGACCCTTTCCTAACTACATTTCCGATATCTAGCTGGACTCACTTTGTTTTGTACACTGTATTGTGTTATGTTGTGCTCTGCTCTCTTGCTGTCTCATCATGTTATGTCATTCTACTTTTCCTACTTATATGTATTGTTTTCTGTTATATTTATACCATGTCATATTATGTTTTGTTTAACATAAACCTTTTACTAATATCTTAAATTACCTCCCTGCTCAATGTTTAAAAGTTTTAGATCCTAGTTTTAGTGTCTTGTATTTTTAAATCTCTTTTTCTTATTAATAGTTTTGTTGAAACAGAATTCACATACACTAAAAACTACCATTTAAAAGTGTACACTTCTGGGGCTGGGGATTTAGCTCAGTGATTAGAGTGCTTGCCTTGCAAGCACAAGGGCCTGAGTTCGATCCCCAGCACCACAAAAAAAAAAAAAAAGTGTACACTTCTGTGTTATTTAGTACATTCCCAGAACTTTGCAACTATCACCACTGCCGAATTTAAGAATATTTCATCACACCAAAAAGAAATTCCATACTATAGCAATCATTCTCTATTCTCGCCTCTCCCTAAACTCTGGTCACTACTAGTCTACTTCCGTCTTTATGGATTTTTCTATTTTAACATTTCATATAAAGTAATTTTTTGACTAGTTTCTTTCACTTAGCATAATGTTTTCAAAGTTTATCTATTTTGTAACATATTAGTGATACATTCCTTTTTACTGACAAACAATATCCTATTGTATGGCAATACCACCATGAATAAATCTTTTTATTTTAATACAGGACTTATTTCAATGTATTTATCTTTAATTTTCCAATAGTTCAATAGCTTTTAGGATATAAGTCTCATACTTTTCTTTGTTAAGTTTGTTAATTCCTGAGTTTTTAAAATTCTTTTTGATGCTATTGTAAATGGAATTGTTTCCTTAATTTGGTTTTCAGATTGTTCAATGTTATTATAGTGAAATTGATCTTGTATCCCAAAAACTTGCTTAACTCATTATTTCTAATAGATTTTTGTGGCATCATTAGGATTTTCTACATATAATATCATCTAATCTATGAACAGAACCAGTTTTACATTTTCATTTCTGAAGTGCATAACTTTTATACTGTATCTTTTTTCTTGCCAATTGTCCTGGATAAAACTTGAACTACAGTGTTGAATGGAAGTCCTTGCATTGCACTGGCTCTTATTATTTATTTATTTATTACTTTTTGAGACAGTGTCTATGTAGTTTGGGCTGGCCTTGAATTCACTACATAGCCCAGACTGACTTTGACTTTAGGGTGATCCTCCTGCCTCTGCTTCCTGAGTACTGGAAGTAGAAGTGTGCACCACCACAACCATCTAGTTGTTCTGGATCTTAAGGAAAAAATACTCCTTTTTTTTTTTTTTTTTTACTATTATGTTAGTTGCTTATTTTTACTGATTTCTGTTCCTATTTTGTTGAGAACTTTTTGTGGACAGAGTGTATTTTAGTATTTCTTCATCTACTTAGATGGTCCATGTTTTTCTCTTTTATTCTGTTAATATAGTATAATATATTAATTGACATTTAGATATTAAACCAATTCTGTAGTGCTAGAATAAACTCCATGTGGTCATGGTGTATAATCCTTGCTATATGATGTGCAAGTCATTTTTTAGTATTTTGTTGAAGAATTTCACAGTTGTATTCATGAGAGTTACTGGTCTGTGTGTGTGTGTGTGTGTGTGCGCGCACGCGTGTGAGTGTGTGTGTGTAAGTGATGTTTGGTTCTAATGCTGGGGTAATACTAGCTGTGAAGAACTCAATGCAAAGTTTTCCATATTCTGCTTTTTGAAGAGTTTGTATAGAATTGGTATTAATTCTTTATATGTTTGGCAGAATTTGACAGTAAGCCATCTGATCCTAAGCTTGTAGTCCTCATGTTGTACATCAGATCAAGGGCCCCCAAACCCAAGGCAATGGACAGGTACCAGCCCTTGGGTTGTTAGGAACTTGGCTGCACAGCTGGGCAGGTATGGGAGCCAAGCTACACCTGTGTTGATAGCTGGTTCCCATTGCTCACCTTGGCACACGACCCTCTGTCAGCTCAGCAGGGGCATTAGATTCTCAAAGGAGCACGAACACTACCATGAGTTGTGCATGCCAGGGACCCAGGCTGTGCATTCCTTGCAGTCATTTTGGAGTCCATCTTCCCCACCCCACCCATGGAAAAATTGTCTTTCATGGAACTGGTCCCTGGTGCCAAAAAGTTTGGGGACCACTTTCTTAGGCCTTGCATCCATCCTCTGACCTACATCTCCATTTCCTCTTCTCCAACTTCTGGTAACCACGGTTTACTCTTTATCTCTGTATACTTTGATTTTTTTTAGACTCATGCCACAATATGTGAGGTTATAAAATATTTTTCTTTTTGTGCGTGGTTTATTTCCTTTAGCATAAAATTCTCTAGGCTGATTAATATTGTGGCAGAATGGGATGTCATTCTGTTTTAGAGTGGGTTTCTTTTAATTTTTCTACTTGCTTTGGGTTTTGTTTGTTTTTCTAGTTCTATTTTTAAGGTGGAAGTTTAGGTTATTATTTAGAATATTTATTATTTTTATTATATACATGTATAGCTATACATTTTCCTGTAAACACTACTTTAGAAACATCCATAGTTTGGGTATATTGCATATTTATATTCATTCATTTGAGTATTTCTTATATTCATTGTAACTTCTTTTTTGATCCATTAGTTATTGAAGAGTATGTTGTGTAAATTCTACATATTTGTAAGTTCTCCACATTTGTTGTTGTGGAATACACATTATATGATCACAGGCTTTGTAAATTTTTTAGGCTGGGTTTAGGGTCTAATTCATTGTAGAGAAAATTCTGTAGCCCTTTCCAGAAAATGTGCATTCTTCTGCTGTTGGATAGTGATGTTCGTTACATGTAATTGATAGAGGGCAGTGGTGGCGAACCTACGGCATGCGTGCTGCAGAGGGCTGTTCGTATCATTGAGAATGCTACAAGGTTCACCATCACTGATATTTGGTGTTGTGGGAGCCTGGAAGTTTTATTCATACACTCCATATCTGACAATTTATTTTTAAATTTTAATTTTTAAGATGGGGCTTTACTAAATTGTTCAAGCTGGCTTAAATTCTGCCTCAGGCTCCCAGAGTGCTTGGATCTAGGTGTGTACAACCATATGCAGCTTTGATGTTATTTTTGACCATGTTTTATTGCATTTGGTGAAGAGAAAAAATATTTGTTTATGTGATTTGTTATTTTACAATTGCAACTTATCTTCTTAGGTAAACTGGTTCCCAATCTTCTAGAATTAAAGTATTAAATCAAGCCAAAATCAATTAAAATAATATTTGGCTTTTAATACAGTAAAATAAAACATACTAGTAAGTTCTACATTAGCATATTTAAACTAAAGAGAGGTAAACTGTCTCTTCCCCTGGCCTAAAGAGGTGTCTAAATGCCACCTTATGAGCCAGGGTTTAACATTCATTTCTTTCCAAGGACATGCTCACTTTCTAGAATCCAGGCAGTGTCCCAGAGCACCAGACCTTTCCTGCTATGTTAAAATGTGGGCAGTTCACCCTCCTTTATGAGGTGGGGTATGCATATGAGTGTGTGTGAAGGGAGCACTGTAAAATAAAGGGCATATGGATGGTACCTTGAGAAACTATTATGTATGGTTTGTTTATAGACTAACTTGTAAAATACGAAAGACTCATGTACAAAGCAGAAAAAGATGAGGATTCTAGTTCTGGGTACTCAATTAATTATTTGTGTGGTCTTAAATCATCTAATTTCTCTCTTCCTTGTTTCCTTTTACTGTAAAATGAGGAGTGTAGACGAGAAGGCTCAGAGGCCTCCTTTTAGTTTTTATACTATTTTTAAATATGGAGATATGACTCTGACCAAAATTGGTTATAAAATGTCAGCATTAGAGTGGATATGAGGAATGTGTGAGAGAAAAAAGGAAACAATGGAGAATTTGGAAGTGTACCACCAAACTCCCAAAAGGATTTAAGTTCCTTTCTAGGAAGGACAGACTCATAGATAGGTTGTCGGTCCCTTGCTCTATGTTTTTGTTTAGACAATTGCTTATTGTCAGACCAGTCTAGATAGGCTGATGTCTAATATTTTACAAGGAATTTTAGATATAGAAATCTCATGGTTTTTTCAAATACTGTCTTGAAAACACATGACTAGTATTTAAGCTTTGAACATAGCCTGTTACCTCTGAAAGCAAGAATTATCATATGTTATAGTTAGTGTAATGATTTACAGAATCAAGTTGCATGCCTCTTCATTTTTTTTTTGTAGATAATAAAGCCTTGAAAGATAGAAATAGCCAATAAGCAAGAATATTTGCTCCTTGCTGTTTTTAAAAGATCAGAACTCTCCAAAAAGCCAGATAAAAGTCCATGGCCATCTAGGTCTACCCACACTAAGTTCAACTTCTACACGGTTTTCCTTCACATTTATAGGATTTTTACAGCAATAGTTGATGTGCTTAATGATCTTCTGAAAGACTTTAAATCATCACTGAGGAAATATGGAAACCATTCTAGTTCAAAACTTAGCAAGACCCATGTCAAAAATAAAAAATACAGAAGAGCCAGGACTGTAGCTAATGATTTAAATCAGAAGATCTTTTTCATAATTGTTTTAAAAATGCAACTGATTGAAACCTATTATTTGCTGAGAAATCTACTGCATAGTAGTAATTCTGCCTATTTTTTTTGCCGAGAATAATGCTACTGTTTTCTCCCTAGTATCTGCCAATGTATTTGAGTTAAAGTTGTCAGGCCATCAATACTCTGCTATTCCTTTTCCCCCGTGTACTACAATCTTTTTAACTTCCCTGTCATTTGTTATCCTCTATGTGTCTCTAAAACAACCACTGAAGTACGCCTGCCAATTTCTTAAGTACACACACTTATGCATGTCATAAAATAAGTATCATTAAGCCCTGATTTGAGATCGTTAGCTATATATTTCCCCTTGTCCCCATGGTACTAACCAGGAAAAAGATGCTCCCAAGGATAGGAAAACCTCCAAAGTATGAACTTAACCAGTCTCACAAAGAGGAGCAAAAGAGCAGAGAGAACAATTAATTTTTAACTCCTTACAACTTGCTTATTTCCTCATATATAAAAGTGATTATTCTTTTTTAAGCCACATTCCTACAGAAGTAATTATCGGACATAAAACTATCCATAAAAGCTGTTGAAGGGGCTGGGGATTTAGCTCAGTGATTAGAGCGCTTGCCTTGCAAGCACAAGGCCCTGAGTTCGATCCCTGGTACCACAAAAAAAAAAAAAAAAAAAAAAAAAAAAAAAAAAAAAAAAAAAAAAAAAAAAAAAAAAAAAAAAAAAAAGGAAACTACAAAAGCTGTTGAGGATTCTGAATAATTAAAATTGCTTTTTGCTTATAACCTGATTAACTACATACTCAAAGGTGACATGTTAATGTTTTCCAAAAAAATTTTTTTTGCAACTTTGGATTTGTTTTAGGCTTGAAAACCTAAAGAGAACTTGTTGAAAGTAATGTAATTAAATGATGTTTTTATTTTTGGTGGAATTGTTTTATTTTAAAATAATGAAATAAATAGGCTTTTAAGTGTAATATATTAATATGTGAATTTGCATATATATAGTTATATGCTATAACATCTTTAAACTGTTTCTTAGAATTGTTGAATTTAGATTTTCTTTTTTTTTCTATTTCGATCTTGACCTTTTCCTACTTTAATTTAATAGAAAAAGCATATAAAGTTGGTATGCAGACAAACGTACAGCAGTCCTGATTGCACTTAATCTATTTTTTAAGAATTCAAATATTGCTGCTGATGGGATTAGAACCTTGTTCAATAATCATTTGGGGGTCTTGGTCATTCATTTTTCAAGCTGTGTCCATTACAATCTGTCACTGAAAATTGTTATCTAGAATATTCGTTCTTGACGAAAACAACAGGATTAAGCTACAGGGCTTTGGAAAATTGCTTCCATATTCAAGCAGGGCTATCCACACACAGACACCTTGTTGATGATTTTACTGCCTTGAAGAAAATGTATTGCCACTGCCACAAGCCTGTCTTTTGGCACTTTATCACTTACAAGTGATGATAAAATTGCGACAAAGAGACTTCTTTTTAATCTTACAGGTCACTGCTTGTTGTCTGAACTATCCACCCTTTGTCCTCTCACTTAGGCTAGATAAGGTGGAAAATTCCTGTTAGTTGTCTCTAAATTTCGTTGAAACGGTACCAAACACGGACTTTGTCTTCTGATTTTCATGTTTCTAAATCTTTCAACGTATGAGTTTTGTTTTTCATATTTTAAAAGTAATTTTTAGAAAGTTTTGATTGAGTTTGAAATGGTTTTATAAAACTGAATTACTGGATGTAATTTGAAGGGTTCAGATACTTTTCTCAGTCATCAATATAGAAGATATCCTGAGATTGTTGACTATAAAATGATTTTGTTATTGAGTTCCTTTTCATTATTATAACCGTTGGTTTTCATGAACTACTCATATAAGAATACACAGATATTCAGCCTAGCAACACATCATTGCCAAAAACCAGGTATTTCAGAATACATTCCTCTAATCATTGAGAAAAAAAAAATGAAGAAAACACGTTCTGTTTTTGAGCTGTTTTTTCATTTGCTCTTTTGTTCCTGAACTTTTTCACAGATTTTATTCTGTGATCTTTCGATGAAGCCATGGATGCATAGTGTTACACTTTATTTCTCTGCCAGAGATTTTGTGTGTTGTCTTACCAATCTTTCAGCAATAAAGGAAGCTTTCATAAATATGTGAGGGCCTTACAGAAGGATATTTTAAATTATCTAAATGAGGAGAAACATTCCCAAGGTAGCACTTATTTCTAGGAAGGTACTGAGGATGAAATTCAAAATATCTTTCT
>PVJO010029066.1:0-17029 GCA_004026905.1 Hystrix cristata | reverse complement strand
TCCCTCTCTATTTATATCAGATTCATTCATCATTTTCCATATTTTCCCTTTCCCCTCTCTTTCCCCTGTTGCCTTTCTGCTTTTCCCCTTCTTTCTTTCTAGCACTCCTCTCCTCTGCACACCATCCTCCTTTTATATAATATCTATTACACCTCTTTGTCCTTATTTACAGTTATGGTCTCTTAGAGAAACAATTTGATGTGTGCTCATGAGTGTCCGATTTATTTCACTTAAGAGTATGTTCTCAAGAAACATCCATTTATATATGAATGACTCTAGTTTATCCTTTTTTATGGCAGTGTAGTACTCCATAGTGTAGAAAAACCACATCTTCTTTAGCCATTTGTTGGTTGTTGGACATTTAGGTTGTTTCCAAGACTTAGCTATTACAAATTGTGTTGCTATGAACATGGTGGTGCATACGTCCTTGTGGTATGACGATTTTAATAACTATATATTAAGACAGGAAAAAAGTGTATTTTTTTCTCCTGTAGTATGCATCATGAAAAAATAAAACTTTGGAAAGACTCAGCTGGAGTCTTGAAACGTCATAGTTTCATTCCTTCTCTTTTTGTACATTCAGCACCCATTGATTAAACGGCTATTGCAAGGTAGACACTGTGTCTTGTGGGAGACTATAAAGATGAAAATGAGACAGTTTTTACCTTCAGACTGACTAAAACTGTTTCACAATTCAAATTTTTCCTGAGTTATGTAATCCTCCAGTATTTGGTAAGCTAATAGGTGTACACAACACTGATGTTCACTTTGCCTGTGCCTGGCTACACTGTTTAACTGCTTGCTCAGGTGAATCAATTCAAGATGTTTACCTTTGGTGAACATTTTGACTTTGTGGAAGAGCCAGAAGTCACATAGTGCCAGCTCTGGTGAGTCAGGTGGATGAGGACACCCCATAATGTTTTTACCAGATTGCTTTGGTGTGGGAAAACACTTGGCAACAGCATTCACATTTGTATCAGACTTCCTTAAGTCATGAAAGACCTCCAGAACTGTTTGGGGAAGTGTCAAGAGACGTGCTGCTAGGAACATGGGGAAGCATGTATCCAGTAATATGGTGCCCTTAACTCTTTCAGGAAGCTAACTGGAAGTAGAATTCTAGCTGGGTTCAGTGAAATTTCTATTTTCAGTTTTTTGTAGAATCCCCATACTGGTTTCCACAGTGATTTTACTAGTTCACATTCCCACCAACAGTATAGAAGTGTTCATTTTCCCCTGCTTGAAAGCAGCCTATATGTCCGTTGACAGATGACTGGATAAAGAAACTGTGGTATGTGTACTCAGTGGAGTACTGCTCTGCTACAAAAAGGATAATCTTGAGTCATTTGTAGGAAAATGGATGCATCTTGAGATCATAATGTTAAGTGAGATAAATCAGACATACAAGCTTAAATATGACATGATTATTCTTATATGAGTAACCCAAAATAAATAAATTGTAGAGCAATATGAAAGATGATAGGCAACAGGGAGATAGATCTTTTGCAAATGTGATGAGGATGAAGAGATGGGGGGAGGTGGAAGAGAGGAAGAGGATGACAAAAAGAAATGAGTCAGTTTATGGACATGTAACCACCTCTCCACAATGAATGTAACCAGTATGTAATGCAATCATGTACTAATAAGATAAAATAAAAAAGAAAGTGGCAAGAACATTGGGATAAGTATGTTTGGAGGGAGGAGTATTTTGGGTGTTATCGATATCATTGCATAATTTACTAGAATCAGTACTTTTAATTTAAAAATTTACTATGTATTTCAATCACACCTTTATAGTATGAGGCATTCTAGAGGGGGTGGGTAAATTTTTATGGACATTTTATCAAAATATCAGTTTCACTATATTCCCCACTTTAACCATTTACATCTGTAAAGTGAAATATTTCATAGAGCTAAATCATCCAAACAGAATCTTAGTAGAAGTTTATTATTATGCATAAGGAAGACTCCATCACACCTTTATTTAACATTAATATGCCAATCTCTAATAATAATTGAAAACCTTATTCTATAGTGGTTACTTTTAAAACATGTAAAGAAAAACAAATTTTTTCTTATTTTTATTTATTCATTCCCTCTTAACCATCAAATATAGCAGTATATAGTATGTAAGGCAATTATATAAAATAATTAACTCATCGATTTATTCAACAAGTAAGTATTAAACACATATTATGTGATGGTCACTTTCTTATTAATATAGGGAAAGTCAGATATAGGTAATGAAGGTAAGTCAGATATAGTGTTTTCCTCCCAAGAAAAATGGAGGAAGATACTAAATTTCATAAGCAGATTTGTTACTCTTATACATTACCTATGTTGTATATTTATATATGGGCCAATGCTATTTCTCTTCACTCAGTTCATCCCAGGCAAGCAAAAAGATTGGACTCAGATTGATGATCTAATCCAGTCAGTATTTGGAGGGGAACAGAGATAAATCTAGGCTGATTTGCTAGGTTCCTGACTTGTCTGACAGTTTGTGGAGAAGTTTTACCCAGAAAAAATAGTATAATGGAAAATAGCTACAAAGACATCGGTGATACTAGTTTCAGAAGTTTGGGCTTGAGAAACTTGAAGGATATTGAGAAAAAGAACTATTTGGGGGCACTGAGATGTAAAATGTACAAACGTCCATTGAAAGAAAGTATCTACTCAGATTTTCTTAGTTATCTTGGTTAGCTTGGGGAATAATTTGTTTTTTCACAGTATGGTGTATAAAAAAAAACTGGACTACAATTTAAAATTTCTAATAAGTAATGATGCCTAATATAAATATATCCATCTCTTCAATACAGCTTCCTATAGTACTCACAGGGGATTTTTTCCAAGACCCAGTATGGATACGAAATCCATGGATGTTCATGTTATAGGAATGGTACAGCATTTGCATATAACCCACACATATCATCTCAAATACCTTAAATCATTACTTATTCATAATTATTCATACCTAGTATAATGTAATGTTTATGTAAATTACTTTTACCCTATATTTTTATGTTATATTTATTGCTGTATTACTTTTTATTATTTTTCCTTTTTCCCTGATATTTGTAATCTGTAGCTGCTTCAACCCATTGACTTAGAACCTGTTTACAAAGGGATGACTATGCTGTTTTTTTTCTGCACATACATATCTAAGATAAAATCTATTTTGTGAGTGAGGAACAAATGAGTAACAATAAGTAATAATGAACATAGATTTCTCACTCTTTCTTTTAATATATCTTATTCTATTTACTTATATATCCTTCATTATCCAGTGTAACCAAAACTACTGACAGTAGTTTTGACAAAAGATAAAATGGGAGAATACAGTACTAATCCTGTCATTATGGCCATCACAATTACTTTGTCAAATGTGAATATTCTAAATATCTACTGCCAAGATACTTGCATATTTTAATGTGTGATTATATCATTTTCTTGTCACACTTTAAGGATCCCCTTATTAAACAACTGTCTTTAGTTTGAAAATTAGGTTGTGGGGAATTACAATGATCACTGTATTTTGGCAAATCGATTTACTGTTAAGGTGATATGTGATCAAAATCATGACAATGGGTTTATTCTAGAAGAAACTATGGCATATATATATACAATGCAATAAAATATTCTAAAGCATATAAAATACATTAAAACAAATGTTACAGCATATTTATATAACTTTATATCCATGAAATAAGAAAAAAATTATCAAACTTTTTAATTTTATCCATAAAGATTTATTGCTTTAAATTATGATTTCTACTTAATAATTATAATTGGATACAAATAAACGTTTTCACAAACAAAATTATTGTTCATTACATATCACAAAGTGTCATTTATAAAGGCTTAGGTTTGTTCTTTTATCACTTCTGGGAATAACAATGGCTGGTACTGGGCTGAATTTTAATTAATTTTCAAGTGTGCTGAACAACAAATGCTGTTTGCAATAATGTATGAATGCTATTTGAAATATGGGATTCTAATTTTTTTTTAAAAATAAAATTTTTAGTTCCTTCAAGTGGCTGCACTCTTTAATGGAAGTTTCTCGAATCCTGATTTTTGACGAATTCCAATCTACTCCAATATAATAGAATGCATTCTTATTGTTATTTTAGCAGTTCTGTAGTACTGGTAAATGAAGAGAAGAATCCCTTCTGTTCCTATGAAATGATTGTACAAAACTAAAATATTTAGTGTTCATGTTCTTCATGAAAGAAGGCATGCAAAACACATACAAGAAACTCAACCTATTAGCACAAAATGGAGAGCAAGCCTACACCGAAGGGCATGAGAATTGTGTGTCTGAATTCTCACTCTCAGACTTTGCTGTTGTCTGATCGCTGGTTAGTTTTCAGGACCCTGATCCCTGGTCTCCTTGTATGTAAAATGGTTCAGCCTTTCCGTATCCAAAAAGGCGAAGTGTTAGCTATAAGCTAATAGACAAAGGGCTCAAGGGAACAAGAAGATGGCAAAGTGGGAGGGGAATGGGAATCCAGAGGAACAATGATATTTTAAAACTGAGAAGCTAATAACCCAAATTTAAAACAGAGACACGTACAGTAGGTACTACGGTAACTTTAGGTATTTGTGACTTAATGCTGCATTTATGAGATTGTTTACATTGCTCACTGTCATAAGCAAAAGGCACAATGTAATGGCCTGTAAGTTTGTGTAATTTTGGATAAACTTTAATAAAAATCTATTTTTAAAAAAGGTTCAGCCTTGGAGAATTGCAAAGAAGGCAGATTCTGCTTACTCTGTAACCAATCCTTCTTCAAGTGTGCATATGTATTGTGTATCTGTGATTGTGCACTGACTAGTTTTGTTACATTCTTCAGATCATATTTTATAATCACCTAATCTATAGAAAATGATGTCAGTTGTTATATAGGAAGTTAGTTTGCTAAATTGTATCTTGGGAATTGAAGGAATCAAATTATACCATAATGGCCTAAAAATTATTTTTAAATAAAGGCATTTGCAACTCAACAGGTGCAAGAATAAGCATTTTCAGAAGCTTTCTTATCTGAACAACAACAGGAATTTCCAGGAAGCCTCTTTCCAGGGTGGCAGTGGTGTCACCCCAGGGAGGGAACTCTGGTGTAAATTGCCTCTGCGGGACCTTTCCTGCTGGGAAGAAGTCAGAGCACCCACTTGCCCTACCATGAAAGAAACATAGTTATCCTCCTTCTGTCTCCCACAGTTTCTGTTAAAAGCCCTGCTGTTCATCCCATGAAAGCCTTTTCCCATGTATGTCTCTTCCCTATGAAATCAGGCATATAAACCTCTTAATTATTGAGCTACCTGGATCTTTCGTGCATGAGAATAAATGGTAACCTGCCTTTTGCCAGTATATTTCACAGTCCTCCAAACAGTGAACCTAATAAGAGGATAAAAGAAAACATTTCCATGTAAATGTTTATGTCTGCTCCTAAGTATGTGTGTGTGTTCATTTACATTACAAAAGCCAATAATCCAGCCATTTTTGAACATAAGCTGCTTTCAAAATATTTTGTCCCCACAAATCCTTAAGTATTTAACAATGTGCTGGGGATTCAGCTCAGTGATTAGAGTGCTTGCCTTGCAAGCACAAGGGCCTGAGTTCGATCCCCGGCACCACAAAAAAAAAAAAAAAAAAAAAAAAAAAAAAAAAAAAAAAAAAAAGCAAGCTAATTTAACAATGTACCTTCCTCCAGCATCGATAAATAGCCTTTAAATGTTTCTGCCTGAAAATTTATATTCTTTGTGCAAATATTTTCCTCCTAATTATTCACTTCATGGCTTCTTTGGCTTCTCTGTTTCTGACACTGTATATCAGAAAGTTTAGTATTGGCAGCAGAAGTGTATAAAACACAGAAAGGATTTTGGCTCTATCCTGTGGGTAGCTAGAGCTGTTTCCCAGGTACGTAAATATCATTGTCCCATAGAAGAGTGTCACTACTGTTAGGTGGGAGGCACATGTAGAGAAGGCTTTATATCTGCCACCAGTAAACTGGATTTTCAGGACAGTGCTAAGAATTCCCAGATAGGAGCTAATCACCATCAAAAATGTAGTCAATGATGTTGCTCCAGAGAGGACCATGAATATGGCCTCACCGTGGTGGGTGTCGAAACACGAGAGTTGAAAGAGCAAGGGGATATCACAGAAATAATGGTTGATGACATTGGGCCCACAGAAGGAAAGGCTGAGCAAGCTGCTCAGATGGGGGAGAGAGTTGGCACACCCAGCAGGTAAGAGGCGGTCACCAGGTAGACACAGAAGGTGGGGGTCATGAGAGTTTTGTAATAAAGTAGGCGGCAGATGGCCAGGTAGCCATCGTACGCCATTGCTGCCAGGAGGAAGCATTCTGTGGTCAGGTACATGCTGACGAAGGAACACTGAAGGAGACATACCTGGTAGGAGATGACGCTCCGCCCTGCCGTGTAGTTCACCAGCATTTTAGGGATGAAGACGGAAGAATAGCAGAAATCCAAGAAAGCTAACTGGCAAAGGAAAAAGTACTTGGGAGAATGGAGCTGGGTGCTAACCAGAATTAGTGTGATAATCCAAAAGTTGCCCACCATAGTAACGACATAGATCAAGAGAAACAACACAAAGAGAACAATATTCAGTTCTGGGTTATCAGTCAGACCCAGGAGGATGAATTCAGTAACCACACTGACATTGCTGTCAGCCATTTATGTGGCTAGCCCAGGAGGGATCTGCAGGGAAGAAGAAGAAAAAGTAATTGGAGGGTCCATACTGCCAGGCTATGTGAGTTCAGTCTATGAGCATCTTTCCACAATGGCATAGTTCTAATTACCAATGATAAAACCTTTGAAATGAACTTAAAATTTGCAAGCATAAAAAGTTACAGTGATGAAAAACATTAGTTGGATTTCATCAAGTGATATACACTGACATTATAAGAACCCATGGAGAAGTTATAATCCTCTTGGAGAAACTTAATAATGTTTAAGGACAGAGTTGGATACTGGATAACAGATTTTGTATTCCAGTCAAAACGAAAACTTCATATTTTAAGAAAGAACATTTTTAACCAAGGACAAAATAAGAAAACAAGCCCTGCACTACAATAACTAGATTTTGACACATCTAGCAAAATTATTTTCTATGATATATAGCCAAGCTAAGCAATAAACACAATATACATGTGTGTTGTATGCACATGCACATAGTCACCATCTAGTAAAGATTACATAGTATTTATAAAAGGAAAATCAGAGTCAAGGTTGTCTGGAATACAAAATAAAAATAAATACACATTTTCTATCATAATATAATTATTTATTTTATAAAACTAACATGTTTCAGGAAGTCATTCTTTGCAACTCCCAGCGATATCTGATTTTTCTAAAGCGTTTATTATCCAACTACTTTTATTTGTGTATATCACATTTTTTATAATGTTCCAATTGTTTTCATTATCATCTAGTAAGAAAACATATCCAGTATGTTTGAATTCCTGGATTCAAAGTCCCAAATCTAATTTTAGGAACAAAGCATATATTTCTTGCTTATTAGATCACATAAGAACCTACCTTTCTATCCAAAAAAAGGATATTAAATGAATTTCATTTTATGCTTTATTATTTTATCCCAAATACAAGAAAAGTAAATTGCTGATATCTACTATATCTGGAGAGTACTTGGTTAACTAAAGTATAAGACAGTCTGTTTGTACTACAGGGCATTTCAGAACATATAATATGCCACTGTGGTTCAAGAATTTTCAGCAGAAGAAAGAATCATAAACTTTTTTTACATCGATCTGACTAGTAATAATTTTAAGTGAATATTTATGAATATGGCTTTCCAAGATCAATAACACAAAAGTATTTGAAAATAGTATTTCTTAATATTGAATAGGGTGATAAAGAAATGGTTTCAAGTTTCTACTCCTATGACCAGAGTGCTCTAAAGCAACCTACCTAATAACAGTTCATGTATTACAAACAAAGCCGCAAGGGGGTGTGGAGTGTGTCCATTTTATTGAAACTGCAAAAAGTTAAGAAGAATATCTGCTCACTTTTTTTTAATGAGACACATGTGATTTCATGGTAAAGCATTAGATTCATCTGTAAACCTTCTTCAGTGGGGAACTGTGAGAATTACATAAGAAAGGGAACAACTGGAGACTTTCACACATAATGTAAGACCCTTCAAGTGGTCGTTGCTCATTTAACATAAAACGAAGCTAATAGAGAATGTGAGAAGAGATTGTCTTTTCACATAGCTGATAAATTACTTTGGGTAAGCTAAGCTTTCTTTTTTTTGAGTGGGGTGCTAACTTTTCATTTTTTGCTTTTGTTTGTTTTTTAGTAGTGTTCAGGTAACTTTGCCTTGGTTGACTTTATTTTTCAAGAAATTGAATTTATCGAGTATGAGATTTTTAATTTCAGTAATTTCAAAATTGCTTATTTAATCTATCTAATAATAGTAATATTATGTAGACTATCTTTCATGTTGTGCTTTATTTTTTTCTGTAGAGTATTACAATAAATTAACATTTGAGTCGGAAAATTAGTTGTAGTAGTAGAACCAATGAAATCTTTGCTCTTTTCCTCATAACAAATTAATTGGAGAATTCATGACAGTTCTTTTATATACATCTTTTTTTGCAACTTATAAAAATTAAAGCTATAAAGCCATAAATATAGCTAATCATTGAAATGTAGATCAAATGCGCACTAACTTGCACGAGCTCTAGTTCCCTTTGGCAATGGCCCGATTCTACCCAGCTCCTTTCAGTTACTGGAGCAGATTGGAAGCAGGTGATTCTTCTTTGCTCTATATTCACAGCACGCACTGAGAGTCACACCTTTTGAAAATCACAGAAGGCTTTTACAAATTTATTTTCACGACACAGAAACAAGAAGCTTACCTGGTATTGGGAGGAAGTTTTGCTCTTTTTCTCTTAATTTTCTGTCTGTTGGGTTTATGTTTGGCTTTGGCTTTTTGGAGGATAGAATCCCCGGGGTTTTGTGAACACAGAGTTTCATTAAAACAAACAGAGACAGGACTGAGGAAATTACAGCCCCAGAACACTTTCCACCGTGTAGCAGATGACGTATTTAGACTTCACCACCTCAGAGAAAAATTATCACAGATTCTCTTATATGGGCCTCTTCAAGGAATATCTGAATGGTTAAATTTAATACTGCTCACATGTACAATTATAATTTGTACAACTTAGTTAAATGTATATTATACATTATGTATTATATATAATTTTAAAAGCCTTAAGTTCTATTTGTTGTTGGTCGTACAACTCTACAAATTCATTATTATTGGTAACAGTTACAGAAAATACATACATAGTTCAACGTGAGACAGCCTAAAGGGAGTGGCAAAAGTTTCTAAATAGAACTTCATGTGTGCATGTTTGTACACCCACCAAAGTGCATTTTCATAGAGTAGAGTGCATTCAAAATTAAGAGTATTTTAGCCAATTTGGATGTTTAGATAAATATCAAGTTCAACATGCTTTTTACTATATTTGTTGAACATGAAAGCAAGTTTTGGAAAATTGAGTAGGCAGACAAGTGGAGTATAGAATAAAAATATAAAAGATGATAAATGGAAAGTGAAAGGTAGGGTGAATGATATAAAAGTGGGTTTTTATGAAGAATAAAGTCAGGAATACAAATACAGGTCATATGCAACTAATGCAATATATACATCTGTGTATGAACATGTCATTGAATTTTGCAATGATTCTAAAATGTAGCAAGAATGAAAACTTACCAAAACATAGTAAATGTTATTATCAGGTTTAAGATGAGTTATTTCCTTTTTAAAAGTGTCAAGAAAAATTTTAGTTGAAATGATTTGTACTTGCTTAGTGCCTAATATATTCCATGCACTGTATAACTTCATCTCTAATCATATTATTCAATTTGTTAAACATTCTAATTCGCATGGTTAATATTGCAAGTGCCAAGAGGAATTAAAATGTTTAAATTTCCACAGAGAAATCAATACACCTAGAAGGGATTCTAGTGAACACTTGATAATTCTTATTTATTTTATTTTATTTTATTTTTTGGTATCAGGGATCGAACCCAGGGCCTTGTGCTTGCAAGGCAAGCACTCTAACCACTGAGCTAAATACCCAGCCTGATAATTCTTAGAATGAAGAATAAAAATAGGGCCCAAGAGAAGAGGGGACAGGAAAGTGAGAACTAAGATGTATTGTGCACAGGTGCTGACTCCGGAAGAGGAATGTAATCATTATGAACTCAAATATGTATGAGAAGAGAAAAAAAAAAAAAAAACCCTGAAAATAAAAGAAAAATATGAACTCTCAGACTTCAGAAGATGTGTCCAATACACATCTATAAACTCTAAGCACAGAAGTGCATCTTTCTTAAATTGAAAAATGTGTTATTTTTTAGTCAGGGCATTTTTAAGGTATGTTTTGAATGTCATTATAGTTTGGATACAATAACAAAATGATCTTTAGATATCCATATTTATTGAATTGGAATTTGTATGCAGGCCACATTTGACCAAGAACAATTAAAAATTAGCATCATGGCTAGGATCAGTGTACTCAGACTTGTTTATGAATTAAGGCCAAACCTCCGTTTTAGGAAGCGGAACCCATTACACGGGCTTCTGGGCATTCATGTAACAACAAAAATGATCAAGGTGGAAATGTAGCAATAACTGGTCCAGGTGTCGGTAACTTATTTCTCTGGTGAGTCAGGACAATTCCCAAATCAGGGACTCTGAGCTATGCACATAGAATAAAAATTTAACATGCATCTCATAGTCACATCCTGTAGATCCAGAGAAAAGTCATGTAAGATGAACTTCCGTTGTGTCCTGATTTCCCCAAATGTGGATTGTGAACACTAAGCAATTTGAGATGTGGAGTGAAGGTGTTGGGGGCTTACCAGTGTCTGTTTGCTAATCTATTCTCTGATATTTTACTTCTTGATTGGCAGAGTAGACTCACATGTTACATTAACAGATTCTTCATTTATTTGCCATTAATTGTATTAACTATTTAAGAAAATTAGGAATATGCTTAGCTAAGTTGAATTTACTTTAAGGATAAACCTATGTTAGTTACATAGAGTATTATACAATGTCATTTACATCTAATAAATATATCTTTATTTTAAAAGTACAAATGTTTACTCATTTTCCTACTCATATGATTAAAATCCACCACCACCTTCTCTACTTTCCACTAGAATTCTAGAAGAATAATTTATTTTTCTTCTGGAAGAAACTAGTTTTGTTTGTTTTCATAATATTGTATATTTTGAGCATGAGTTGAAGTGTAATCTGAGACCAAAAAAAAAAAAAAAATCATTTTCATGGACTATCACCATATCTGTCACATACACACTTGTAGAACTATATTATCTTTCCTCTCCTGGGAGTCCAGTCCCTCAGTTTATAGGTTGCATATTGTAATAGAATATTTAAGGAATTCAATTTATTTTTCTCCCTTTCAGTTATCTGGACTGTATAACATTTCTTGTGCTGCATACTCTAGATAGAATATATTCAGTGCTCTTGAAAAAGTGTGAGAGACCAGATTAAATTGTATTTACTTAGCATAATTATCTCATGTTTATTACAATCTAAAATTGAAAGCTTTCATGTAAGTGCACTTATCTGAATACCTCATGTAAAAATAATAAATTTACTGTACATGACCTTTACTTTCAATAATATATTCAATTGTTTTGAAAAAATTGTAAATGGCTACACTCTTGTTATATAATAATGCTGATGCATTATTTTGAAAATTAAATTTTCATAGAAATTTCTTGAATCATTATCTACCTAATATACATATTAATATGGTTCCTTTATTTTAATTTACATAGATATTAACACCATTTCCTTATATATTCATGGCTACTAGCAAAAAGAAAACAAAAGTTAATCTAGGCTTCTGTGTAAAAATTTCATTTATACACAGCTGTGACATTGTGTCGTTCAGTCCTGTTCCCTCTGGTTTTTTTCAATATTTCAATCGAACCCAAAAATTCACTCTTATTTTATTTGTAAATTTAGGTGCTATTTAGAACACTGTATTATTTTCATATAGGATAGTGTGCAGCAATTTGAGATGACATCAGAATAGAACGGTTGAATTTGTCAAGTTGAGTTTATGACTATGCACTTTTATATATAAATTAAAAAATATCACTGGATTCCATGATTTCCTCACAGGAAGTACACAGCACAGTTGTCCCTTTGTGGCACATTACCCCTTGGAATTTTTAAGTATAAAAAATAGTGGAAGATCCAGAATTTCTTTTCTCAAAGTCTAAAGATGATGGTAGAAGGGCCCAAAGAAGTGAAAAATTTAATTGCTAAAGATCCCCTACATGTCTTGGATTCATCTTTTCTAAGCATGAAAGTGAAATTCTTCAGAGTAAGCTTTCCCAAGGTTTGAAGGGCCCTTCTATGTGGAGTGGTAATAAAACTGAGGCATGTTGTTCCTTTTCATTGCACACATAGTGGTGCATGCAGAGACCAGACATGGAGAAACTGTTAGATCGACACTGTGAATGGATCTGTGATCTACGACCAAGTGCTTCTGTGTGTCTTACACGTGCACACTCATTTTAAAGAATGGCAAGCTGTAAATAAAAAAAAGAAGCTATTTTGGGAGCACTTATTTGTCCATTTTTGTGGATAATACAAGTACCGATATTTTTTGTCCTGAAAATAGCTTACTTATTTCTATGCGCAGTAGGGATTCCAAACTAGGAGATAATTTATTATTTACGAATTTTATGTTTCTCTCTATATATTTGTGTGATGGAACCTCCATATTTCTATATGTATGTATGTTTAATAAAAACATGTATATTCATATTCACTTCTACTCACATAGAGAAAATAAAATATCATGATTTGCTTTAAATACTTACCATAGGTCTTACTCTAATTTTCGAGTTATTTAACACAATAACCAGCCATGTGTTCTAACTTATATTAGTCTTTCAGGCCTCATTTCACAGCTGTAAAACACCAAGATCCAATACAATGAACTCTAAATTCTAGTGGGACTGGAGTCTTATTAAATCATTACAAACCTTATTATACAAAGCATTGCTTCATATGTAGCACATATGTAGTGTGAATTAAGAAGGACAACGTGTCATTGCTAGAGCCCCCTTCACAGCACCCTTCACCTCCTTGTTCCTCAAGCTGTAGATCAGCGGGTTTAGCATAGGAATCACCAGGGTATAGAGTACAGATACCACCTTTTCCTGTTCTAGGGAATACTGGGAGCTGGGCTGAACGTAACTGAAGCTTATAGAGCCATAGAATAAAGTCACAACTGTTAGATGTGAGGCACACGTGGAGAAGGCCTTTTGTCTTCCTGTTGCTGAGCGGATCCTCAGGATAGCAGCCACGATGAAGACGTAGGAGATCACCACGCTTAAGAAAGTGATCGCAGCAATAATGGCAGTGAAAATTAAAAGCAGCAGCTCATTCACAGATGTGTCTGAGCATGACAGTTTCAACAACGGAGGCAGGTCGCAGAAGAAGTGGCTGATGATATTCGGCCCACAGAAGGACAGTCTCAGTAAGCCGATTGTGTGTGTCAGTGAGTTGATTAAACCTCCTACACAAGATCCCAGCACAAGTACAATGCAAACTACTTTGCTCATAGTCGCAGTGTATAGTAAAGGGTTCACGATGGCCACATAGCGGTCATAAGCCATTGCTGCAAGCAGAAAGCCCTCGGTGGTAATGAGGGTCACGAATAAAAAATACTGCACAATGCATGCGGAGAATGAGATGGTCCCCTGCTGCACAAAGAAATTCAACAGCATTTTGGGTGCAAAAACCGATGAATAACAGGCATCAACAAATGACAGACAGCTGAGAAAGTGATACATGGGCATGTGCAGCTTGGGAGTTATTTGGATTAGAAAGAGCATCCCTAGATTGCCCGCCAAGGAAACGGCATAGATCAGCAGGAACAGCACGAACAGGACCACCTTTAGTTCCACACGGTCTGTCAATCCCAGAAGGACGAACTCGGTAACTAAGGTAAAATTGACGTTGGTCATGCGTCTGTGTGTCTTGGTACCTGACAGTGATAAGAAGACTGAAATAAATTTAGAGCGATGATGAACCTTCAATAATTTTGGAATCGTGAAGTAACTATGAGATTTTGGGTAGTGACTAAGATTAGAAAGTTTTAATTACAAAGTCAATAAACTCCTGAAACACCATTTGTTTCATAAGCAAAGCCCACGAGTGAAAAAAGAAAATGTTAGCCTCTTAAATGCAGGGAACATTTAAAATTCTGCTCCTACTGTGTCTAAGAAGATACAATGAATTTCACACTTAAAGTGCATAAAGAAAACCTTGCTTACGCAAGCGTAAGAAATGAGTTTTGAAATTTACCCACTTATCCTCTCTTTTGCTGTAGCAGTGATTTAAAATATATAATATTTAATTTAAAATATATCAAGATGTAAGAATGGCCCCCACCAAATAAAAGTGAGGGGTAGGTGGTATATCAGTTGTAGCATGTGCCCATTATAAAAGATAGGAGGGAAGAGAGGAAGGAAAAAGAAAGAAAGAAAGAAAGAAAGAAAGAAAGAAAGAAAGAAAGAAAGAAAGAAAGAAAGAAAGAAAGAAAAAGAAAGAAAGAAAGAAAAGAAAGAGAAGAAAGAAAGAGAGAGAAAGGAAGGAGAAGGAGGGAGGAAAGAGAAATGCAAAGAAAGAAAACAAACTGCAAAATGAGATTTTAACCTGAGATATTCCACTTATGTTTTCATTATTTGTTCCTATTCCACATTACTTGTGTGTGTGTGTGTGTGTGTGTGTGTGTGTGTGTGTGATGCTGGGAATCAAACTCCAGGCTCACACACATTGGAGAAGTGCTCTACCATTCAGCTACTTCCCCAACCCTCCACATATTTTATTTTTTAAAGTAAGATGTCACCAAGGACAGGGAACCAGCTTCCAAATCCTCCGCAGCCGTTCCAAGACTGTAACTCAGAGCTGGTTTCTGAGAAAAAGCTTCCCTGAGGGGGCACTCGGAAATGGAGTGTGTGACGTGGTGCAAAACAATTCCTAACTGACCTTTGATATCCAATAGAACTTCTTTATTGAGCCCTGAAAACCACAATTTCTTTTATTTTTCTGAGAAAAAAGCAAAGCTAACCCATAAATTAAGGCAAACCTGTAAAAATATTTTGCAATTCTTCATTTTATTTCATGTTGCAACAGGTTGCTTGGAATAGTCAATGTTTTTCCACGTGACCAATGCATATCTATCTGTTGATTACTACTACACTTTGCCCCAAAAGTAACTATCTTTTACACTTATAGAACAAATATAAATAATCATAAATATAAGTCAGTAGTGTATTTTAGGGCAAGTTTTTAAACTGGTAACAAAATACTATTTGCTGGCTTTGTCCAGATTCCTATCTGGTGTATTATACAGCAGTTTTGGGAATCAAATGAAAAGAAGGTGGGTTCTTGCTTTTTCTCAGTCGTTTTCCACGATATTGCTCAACAGGATCCTGGGGGTGACCGGAGACAGTCCCCTGGTGCCTCACACAGGCCTTGAGGTCCGCTCCGCTTTCCCTCACATACTGCCCTCCTTTTAGATAACACTCAGAAAAATAATTTCTTGCAAAACTATTAAAACAATAACAAATAAGGAGATAACTATATTCTGTTTTTATTGTCTATTTGGTAAGTGAATAATTCAGAATGTAGTTCTTTCCCTAGAAAGAAAATTCCAATGAATTAAAACACTGAGAGTTTCACAAGACTCGGATGTTAATTTAGAAAGAGATTGCAGTGTGGGATAAGGGGTAGGAAAATATGACTAAAATACAATTTGTCCTTCCCCCATATTATGATGTCTTTTATCATATTAAAATATGACCATCATTTCTTTAAATTTTGGAAAAATTATTTGACTGATTATTAGAATGTACATACATAAGATTTGAATCAGACCACCTATTCCCATGGTATGATGCTCTATCTTTTCTCAAAACACACAAACAAAAAATCAGAACTTCTAATCCCCTCCTCTTTCCCTGAAAATAAGACCAAGCCAGAAAATAATCAGCCTTGAAAACTAGAAGTCAAATTCACCATCCCCAATCAGCCTGTCCTCGCCTTACCCACCTTACAGAGCAGCCACCGAGCAGAAGAATACTGATGGCGAGTGAGGCAGGAGGGGTTGACTGGGGCTGGCGATTTTGATCTCTGGATTTCAAGGCTGATTATTTTCCAGCTAGGTCTCATTTTGGGTGAAAAATGGCAAATAGAGCTTACTTTTAAAATGATGCAGGAACAAAATAAACACTGGTAGTAATAGGTGACAGTACAGAAATGCAAAATTATCCTTTAGTACAGTGGAATCAAACATAACCACATCTTGTCAGAAAGAGCAAGATGCTTAAAGCACCATCCTGTAAGAAGGAAAGTTTACATAAAATACACAGTTATATATTCACCTTGGGTGAAATGGGAATATTTTCCCAGGAGTAAGCTACTGATTAAAAGAATATAATATGAGCATTCTTAAAAGTTTCTGTGTCACTTGTGAGATTTAGAAAACACTCAAGAACTTAACGGCTTCCCAAAGGCATTTCATGCCTGAATTTTGTAATGAATATTAGGAAGTGTGAAACAAGCGAGGGGGAAAGACAGAACCTGAGATTTCTGAAAAAAATGCAATATTTAACAATGTCTGCTTGATACTTCAGTAAAAGTACTTTAATGTGCTGTTCGGAACATGTTCATGGGCCTAATTTACAGGAAAACAAAGAAAGAGAAAGCAATCATTAGTACACTTTTGTGAAAGTAGAAGAACCGATGTAAACCTCTTTCAGCCCTTGAGACCTTTAGACAAGAATGATATCAGAGAAGACTAAAACTACTATTTCTATGACTTCTTTAAAACCTTTTTTTATTATCAGAAAGAGAAGGGGTTTGGGATTTAGCTCAGTGGTAGAGCTCTTGCTTAGCAACTATAAGGTCCTCAGTTTGATT
>PVJO010029065.1:0-17231 GCA_004026905.1 Hystrix cristata | reverse complement strand
TTAGTTATTAACACAATATAATAGCCTTCTAAAAACCTGACAAAACCTGTGCAATAAAAAAGAAAAATAAACATAATGCTTTGTAAACTTAGTAATTTTGTTTTGTTTTGTTTTTTGGGGGGGTGCTGGGGATTGAACTCAGGGCATTGCGCTTGCTAGGCTAGTGCTCTACCACTGAGCTAAATCCCCACCTCCCTCAGTAACGTTTTTAGAAAGATATTTAAACAGCCAAGTACTTTTGACACATTTCCTACTTTATTATTTCTATGATTTAGATGCATATAGATTTTGAGTTGTCTTAGAATTGTTACTATCATTTATTCCATTTAAAAAATATTACTCTAAAAATTGTATGTAATTCATTAATTTTTCTAATCTCGTTGCAGATAGGATTGAGTTATCGTAAATGAAAACATATACAAGATTAAGGAAATTGTTCAATTTGACTTTTACTTCCACATAGATGAAAGGTTCTAGACATCTGTTACTCACAAGGTACAGAGTTATCATTGATGAACTGTACATTGAGAATTATTAAGGTAAGTTTATATTTCTGCCACAATTTTACTTGCACACAGGCACGTGCACACACACACATGGGCATACACACACGCACACACACACGAACATGGGATTGATAAAAATGAAAGAGAAGGTTACAGTAAAGGAAGACAATGTTGCAAAGTATAACATGAAACCAAGAATAAAAGTAATACATAATGATATATAGCTTAAAGTTCACATTGCTACACACATTGAATTATACCACACATGGTGGCTGAAAGATAAATACCAAGCCAGTTACTTGCAGAAGCTATCCTAGTTCTGGGAACTGGGAGAAACTCTGAGCCCTCACAAAAGGATGTGTGTCAAAGGACAACATCCTCAGGAGAATTCTCCAGCAGACTGAAGGACGCATTAGGGCTATTTCCCACATCAAAGTGAAGTAGAAGGCTGGACTAGCCCATGGGCTGGCCCGCTCTCACCCCACTTGGTCGCCAGAGGGAGATGCTACTCAGATACAAAGAGGCAAATTTGAGTCCAATTGAATCCGCTTTATTAATAGCCGGCGATTGAGAGGGCACTCAGGTGCAAAAAAAACTCTCCATGCCTTTCTGCAGTTTGACCAGAGCTTTTATACAGCGGGAAAGGTGGTTACATTTTACAATTGGAATTCCTTTGAGCAATACAATAAGCAATTGTTTACACCAGGTGTTGGCCTTTGTTTAAACTTATCTCTGCTTGCACCTCTCTGTCTGAGTTTGGGAGGTTGTGAAGTTAGGGACTCAAAGCAGATTTTATGATACTAGACACCAGGGGGCGGAAAAAGGGTCAGGGCCTTGGGGCTGGCAGGGAGGGGAATGTCAGAGTGTAAGGTGGAGATAGGAGAGTGTAACATTGTTCCTGCAATCTTGCAGATGTTTTGGTTACAATAAATTGACCTTGAATTTCCTATGCTGGAGTTTGGAAGAAACAAATGAAGTGGGCTTTGCTTCTGATTAACCCTTCTCATTCCCCACTTCTCTTGGGCCAAATTAGAGCTGAATTAGGATGTCATTTCAAAAGCACAATTCAAAATTGTCATTCTTTATGAACTAAAAGAATGCAGATAAGGCACACAGTTAAAAGTTGTTCTTGTTTTGTTGAGGCCAAAAAAACCTTCCCCAACTTACCCGGCACAAGGGTGAGTGGCGCCCAAGAACGACAAGAGAGACCAGGTTCGATGCAAAAACAAGCTATGTTCAAACAGAGCTCTGGGCCAATACGTACCCCTCACACAGGAGGCAGAGGTAATGGCCCCGAACTACAGGAGTGTGGGGTTTTTATCGGGTAAGAAACAGGCGCAGGAAGGGGAGGGCGCGCGCGGGAGAGGAAAGCGTGGCGGCACATGATTGGTCCCCGCTGTTCCTTTTTGCGGTTCTTCTTGCAACTCTGGGTGTGTTGTAAGGTTCCCTGGAACCCTGGAACAGAGAACTTCCCGGCACAGGGTCATAAAGTGACCACATCTTGTACTTTACATTTTGTACATGCTTATCTGTATTCTGCATCTTTTCAGTTTCACTTGAAGATGAGATTTAAATATCTACAGTGGCATTTCCTCTAATGTGTTCTCCATGAAATATTACTGAATAGATTCCAGTGGGAAGAAAAGTGGCTGTGAGCAAATAAAGAAATACGGGGCCGAAGAAACTTAAAGCAATCCACATAAACTGTCAGAAACTGTCAGTGCTGTGCTAGCATGCACTGTGAATCTTGCAGAGTACCTGCTGGGCTCCTTTGATCATGGAAACCCACCCCCCTTAATTTATCAGTGGATAAATGTTTGAGGAAAAATACTTGGTATTTTGGGAACAAAAAAAACCTCACAGAATCTTGGTAATTAACTTGAGCCAGCTGGAACTAAAAAGAGGATTTTATACTGAGGATACTAAAAGGATTCATGACACTCATGGGTAAATATGTGACTAAGCACCAGAAAACACCTGGTCATGCAGGGTCTTTGAACATCTACTCCACTCTTCTCTCTCTGGTGACTTAGATGGGGAAGGAGGAAGGTGGTGCTGGTTCCCAGAAAAGTGAAGGGGTTGAGAAAAAAAGCATGCACGCGCGCACACACACACACACACACACACACACACACACACAGAGTAAATTATGCAATTTTCTACAAATATCACTTTTAATAGTTAAACTTCTTATGAAAATGGTTGAGTATCTCTTATCCAAAATGCTTGGGAAAATGTTTCAGACTATGGATTAAAAAATTTAAATATTTGCATATATACCTAATGAGATATCTGGGGAGGGGATACAGTCTAAACATGAAATTCATTTATGACTCATATGTATCTTATATACATAGCCTGAAAGTAATTTTTTATACTATTTTGAGTAAATTCATGCATAAACAGTTTTACAGTGTAAAATCTTTTGACCTGTTGGCCTGCAAAAAGTTTCAGATTTTGGAGCATTTTGAACTTTTGGATTAAGGATGCTCAACCTGCATTAGAAAGTCACAAAATAAAGTTATATGTTATGTCAAGTCTTTACAGTGTAGATGTTCTATACTGGTGATTAGAGACAGATCTAGATACATTCATGTTTAGTAGGATTAAGCTCTCAGGAACACAGTAGTTATCATACTAGTAAAAAAAGACCAAACCCCCCCCCCCCCAAATTTTGGCTCCCAGAACTTTCGCTTTGGGAGTTTAAACTAACTTTCTTGGTGGTAGGAGGAAGGGCACACTTCTGAAATGGCAATTCAAGGAGGTGGACAGACCCTCTTCCCAAGGAAGCTACCATAACTGGTGAAAACCATAAAAAATGGCAAAACATTGAAAGTTTATGGAAACTGTCATAAGGGAATACAGCAAATGGAGAAACATTTATAAAAATCTACTAAACCTTGGTAACAACAGAGAGTCTGTGGCATTTAAATCACAGTCTGCTTGCACACATCCATCCCAGTTCAGTGTGACAGGCTACTTACTCCAGGCAGGTGCAGTCAGGTAAAGAGATTAAAGGCAAATAAAAAAATTGAGAATAAGGATTTAGAAACTCTGGAACAATCTGAGATTATCATAATCTCTGTGTGTATGATCAGTGTCCTCAAACAGGACATAGACTGGTTTGGATATCACTGAATATATATTTGAGTTATACTTGGTACAATCTGCATACAAGTTATGTACAGTGTATTAGTCTTCAACATATGGGGGGAAGGATTGGTTCTTCACTACAGAGAGTTGAGAAATACTGCTCTGGATTCTGTAATGTGCACATCTTGTGTATGTGTACCGGGGATTTATTTAGGGGCTCCGCACTGAGCTACATTACTAGTCCTTTTCATCTATTTTTATACATATATTTATTTATTTATCTATTTATATATGGAGTTTTTTTTTTTTTAGTTTGAGACAGGATCGCTGTAAGTCACTGAGTTTCTCAGCCTGGCACTGAACTTGCGATCTTCCTGCTTCAGCGCTGAGAGTGCTGGGTCTAGATTCTTACAGACTGTGTAAGTTAACAAGGTAACACTTCAAAACCATCCAACAAAAATAACCACAAATTAAGCATGGTAAAACCTAATAGGAAAAAACAGATTTAGAAGACAACCATTCTAGTCATTTCATACATGTTATCATTTTGACAACCAGCTGATACATTCTTCAACGATAAGTATTTTTGTATTTTATAGTTTTAGTATCCCTCATTGCAAGTGTACTTTAAGACAGTACTAGAAAAACCACAGATTTTCATCAGCTCTTCACTCTTTCATCAGCTTTTCACTCTTCACTGACCCCAAGCTGGTTAAGCTGGACCATATAAAAAGCTTAAAAATAGTTAACTGTATTTAATACATTATTGTGTTGCTTCACTTGTAGGTGGGCCTTTCTATGATTTCACCATCCAAGAACAATTTCAAACCACAGAGGCCTCTAACTACAGAAGAAATAGCTAAGAAAGCTGTTCTTAAGAGAAACATGGAGACACCGCCAGTTCTCACCTAGAGTTTATTAACTAATAATTACGTGTAAATATCTGGTTATAAACTTGATTATCAATATGTTCAATTAAGGTTTGTTGTTTTGCAAGCTTACTTACAACAGATTAAGCATAAGACAAAGAATATTGCTAAGAAATATATCAAGCACAATGAAAAATGATCAACCCACCATAAAAACAAATAATATGGCAATATATGGGCCATTTGATATAAAGGCAAATAGCCTAACACAATTCGAGAACACACAAGGATAGCTATTTTTACACAGTTCAAAAATTGATCTTCAATTCTTACACTTAATCATGAAGGAAGTTTCTTTTTCTCTTCTTTCTTTCCTTCCTTTCTTCCCTTTCCTTTTTTTTTTTTTTTCTTTTTCATTAGTGCAAATTGAACCTAAGGCTGTCCCACTGAGCTACATTTCCCCTGCTCTCCCACACCTTTTTGGAGTAATGGTCTACCCAAGTCACTAAATTGCCCAGCCTGGGATGGAGTTTGGGATCTTTCTGCCCCACTCCCCCACAGTGCTGAGATTACATGCATGTGCCACTACAACTAGCTGAGATTTCAATTCTAATAATAAAATGTGGCAAATAATGCATTCAATTTTTTTTTGCATTCAATATTACATACACCTTAGGAAATTTCCATCACAAATGTTGTAATATCAACATTAAAAAAAATAAAGTATAAGCTATTATGTCAATGAAAACCTACTGTATTTAAGAAAAAAATTTTTCTTAAATTTAGTCTTTTCTAATTTAAAATACAAGCAGGACTTAGGAGTGGAATTTGACACATATGGAATTTACAGAATTTAAACAGGTAAACTCACATGACATAAACAGACACACCAAACCCACAAACATTTATCCAATCAAGATGTAACTTCACAGGACAGCAAGACTGAGCAGAAGGCCTACCACAGGGCCAGGACATGGAGAGGAAGCCAGTCATGCCTTCCCACTTTTACCTTCCCCAATAGCAAGACTTAAAAGAGTTAGAAGTTACAAGAGCACAGAGGGGAAAACAAAACAAAACAAAACAAAACAAAACAAAACAAAAAAACCCTTCAAATATGGCAGAATGTAATCAGTTTCATAAATACTGTCAAAATGGAAAGTGCTAATTAGAAAACCTAACACGAAGTCCATATTAATTGTTAATATATAGAAATTAATCAACACTGTGTACAGCCCAGTGGGTTTCAGAAACACAGAGATCATTTTGTAAGTTTTTTTAAAAAAACACTCAAAAAGGTTCTGGTAGCAGAGAGATGCTACGATGTATCTGTCCTCCGTTTGGCTTCCACATGCCAAGGCCCTGAGCAGTCTGGCCTCACATTGCTACTCCAGATCTTCATGCCTGCCTCTCCTCTCTCTCCCACCAGCGACCACTCCTTTTCCCCCTACACCTATCCATACCTTACTCTACCCTTAGGGTCTAGCTAGAGTCTCCAGTAGTCCAGGAAATGTTTCCTGGCTATTCCAGGTCCAAGTAGCCCTCCTCTTATGTAATCTCCAACACAATTTATGTAATATAACTTGGCTCTGAATTATAATCTTGGAATCACTTCATGTGTGTTGATTTTTGTCCTCGGTTCTAGCCCAATCAAGCACAAGCCCACAATACAGTAAAGACAGGTTTATTGCTCCACTACAGTAAGAGAACTCAGGAGCATCCCACTAAGGAAGAGGAAAGGGGGACAGGGCTCATGTAAAATTTAAATGAAGAGGCTCACATCGAAGCATACTGTATTTAGAGAGATCAGTATCAATTCCGTACCAGGAAGTAGACCTAGGGTCCCATTTCCTTGAAAACACACAACATTAGCATAGCTACATCGTACACTGTCCAGGAACCCTTATCTGAAGTTCTACACCTGAGCTGTAAATCAAGGCCACTTCTCTCTGTCAACTGACTTAGATCATTCAGGTATAGACGGGATGTTTTATCTTCCTGAGACAATTTCAGACAGCATTTTCTGATGGTTTGTGATTTCAAAGGCAGGTTCTCAGTGAATAAGAAAGTAGTCACCATATAAAGAAGGGGGTTATGACACTGCATGGCTATTGCCTGCCTTTCGAAGAAACTCCTATTAAATTGAAAGCTAGTTTTACTGTATCTGTTATTCCAGGTGATGAATAGCAGGGCAGATGTTTACAGCCCAAGCTAAAGTTTAGTCTTTCATTCCACGGCAAGCCAGAAAACAGATTTCTCACAAGCACAAAAATATTTTTATATTTGTTCAGACCCTATATAAAACTGAGCAGAGCTGAACACATAATATTTTATAAATGTTGTCTGATTCCTGACTGGTGGATAATGAAGTTTTAAGCAACACAAGATAGAGATGATAAGGTGTAACTACAAAGCTATGTAGCCTTATAAACTGTCTTTAAATACTCTAGGAAGAGGGCTAAAAAGGTAGTCAACAGGAGGCTCATCTCTTACCTACAACACCAAATGCTGAGACGGCTCGAAATAACCCAGAAGATCCTTTCTGTCCCATCTTTGTTCTATTTCCAAGATCCAAGCGGCCAAGAAGTTCCCGTACTTCTTGTTGAGTATATACATGCTAAAAATAAGCAGATGTAATCTGTAAGGCATTTACCCTTGAAAATTAAAAGTTGCCTATAAGAATGATTAGCTGTTTCATAAACAATAATATAGTAACATGTGACTAAGCTATAATTTTATTTTACAAAAAAAATTTTTAAGCTATAATTTTAAAAGGTCAACAAATTATTTAACATTAACAATTAAAGATGGTTATCGGATCATGTCAATATACTAAAAAATTCTGTCAAAACCTCTATGCTGTGTAAATCAGAAATTTAAGAGATTTAGAAATTTAAGAGATCCAAACATATTTCAATAAGTTTATGAATCCCTTAAAACTACACACAGAATTTTGGATACACTGTGCTTCTGCATTGAAGCCCCTTAGCTGTTGGTGTATCAAAGGGCTCCTGAGCCATCACTCCCCCATCCCCAAAATAAAGCCAAGAATCACGGCAGGCAGGCAGGCAGGGGAATGCGATTCCAGGAGTAAGGCAGAAAATCACAATAATTCATCCAAAATTATTACAACACAAAAAATAGTTTTGCAAAGAGATTAATGAAAATGAGTTCCAAACTGAAGTTACTAACATACGTGAGAAAATAGGAGTTCACATGGATGCAGAAATATTCATAGATAGGAACTTCAATCCAAAGGGTAAATTAAGTTCCTTCATTTGCAAAAGCTAAAACTAACCTTTCAACACCACCATGTTGAATTTCACTTTAGACTAACAGCTTCATGTTTTATGCTGCCTGAATGAAGCCTCTGTACTCCTGATTCTGGATGACATAGTATCTGGAGAAGAACAGCTTAACATTTCAGAAGAGGTGATTTTTAGCAGTGTAATAAAGGGCCTATAGCATAGACTTCTTCCCCAACTTCAGGTAACTTCACATTTGAGCACAATAATAAATAATCTCTTTGGTAGATACAATATTAAGGTACACTTAATATGTGATGCTTAAAATATTAACTCTTTTTTTTTTTCACATCAGATGGGTAATGTGCCAATGTCATAACAAGGATTGTAGGAGGCACGTATCATGCATTAGCATGAAAACCCAATCATCACGCTCATGAACCGAAGGATCTAAAATATTAACTCTTAAGAAAATATATCCATTATCTTATCTGAAGAGTGTGCTTTCAAAAATAAATCAAATTGAGAAAAAGTATAATTCTGATATACTTCTCAGCATCAGTAATTTCCAGATGTCAGATTGGAGATTAAAATTCTAGTCAACCAAGAAACCATATTATAACTTATAGATGCATAATAAAAAATTAATATGTCACTAAAAGCTGTAAGGCTATTTCACAGACTTTAAACAACACATATAAACGTTTGTTTATAGTTAGGTTTGGAAGATACTTACCCTATCATCAATTATGACCAAATCTTTTGGTTCTGTTCTATCAATTTTCAAGACACGATATTTCGTTTCTGCATGATTGCTCCCAACTAAGAAGTACCTCTACAATAAAAAGAATGCCATTAGTTTTTAATAACATTTGGCCCAATACACATTTTATAACCACTGCAGTTCTTGAATATACATTAATGAAGTCAAACTTCTTTTTAAAGAATATTTGTGTTATGTGAAAATGGCAGATGAAAGAAATACTAATTCCAAAAGGTTAATTTTAAAATTAAAAATTCTTAGTATCCAGGTGTGATGGCGCACACCTGTAATCCCAGCACTTGGGAGGCTGAGGCAGGAGGATTGTTCTGAGTTTGAGGCCAGCCTGAGCTGTGTTGTGAGTTCAAGGCCAGCGTGAATTACAGAGCAAGAGCCTGTCTCAAAAAAAACCCAACTTTTTTGGGTGGTTTAACTTTTTGACTTCTCTGTTCCTCTGTCTGAGGACTAGCTGGCTGAAAGTTTTTCCTGTTCTGTAGGGTTTCTCTTCACTCTACTAATTGACTTTTTTGCTGTACAGAAGCTCTTTAGTCTTATATAATCCCATTTGTTGATTCTTGCTTCTATTTCCTGTGGGATTGCGGTTCTAAGTTTACAAAGTCCTTTCCTACTCCTATGTCTTCAAGTGTTTTACCTATTTTGTCTTCCAGAAGGTTTAACATTTCCATTTTAATGCTTAGATCTTTGATCTATTTCAATTTTAATTTAGTATATGGTGAAAGATAAGGGTCCAATTTCATTTTTCTACAAACGTACAACTAGTTTTCCCAAAACCACTTGTTGAATAGGCTATCTTTCCTCCCACAAATGCTTTTGTACAGGAGGAGAGGAACGGGAAATGAGAGGAAATAAAGATATGCCAAATACAGGAATTTAATCACCCAAATTAAAAAAAAAAAAAAAACCTCAATTCAAAAGCAGTAGAAGATGGCTAGGATATTGCAGTAAAACATACAGTTATGTGCTATAGATAATTTTATGTACTTGTGATTTAATACTGCATTCTTGTGTTTATTTACAGTGTTTGTTATTACATGCAACTGGCACCATGAACTATGGTCTGTAAGTGTGTAAATTTGGACAAATTTTAATAAAAAAAGAAAAAGAATTCCTAGTAGCTTCAGGATAAGTATCAGTTTGACACCTGAAAAATGTCCAGTAACCAGATCAGATTTAATTTAATTATATTACAAAATTAGAGATTAACCTAACTGACTGGAAACTAAGATTCAAGCATTGCCATGAAGAAACTGCTCTGATAAGAATCAGAAAGCTCAACATATAATTAGGAAGCTTAGACAACCACAGCTTATTAAAATATTGACAGCTCTTCGAATAAATCTTCAAACATTTTCTGTAGAAGTATGAAAACAACTTTAATATAGCAACTATAAAAAGTTTATCACAAAGTCCTATAAAATATTAAAATGGTTGTACTTTCTCAAATGATCTCTTATAAATAAGCCACAGAAAATAATATCTTTCTTTCCAAAAATACTACCTTGGAGCATGTAAAGGAAAGGGTTAAAAGTGACTAGAGTCAGCAAAATGCAGGTGTTTGCAGAAGTGACCTCACTGCTGCCTTTCTGCAGCGAAACTGGCTATTTCCGGTGGGAAAGGAATGTACAGAGATAACTGTTAATATACATAAAAACTGACCGTTCCTTGACTCTGGCCAAGGCTGGGAACGATCCTTCCAGCCACGTAGGCCTGTGGGCACCAAGTCACTTCTGTCCGAACACGGTACTTAAGAGACTAACAAACTGGGTACAGTTAGAGTGTGTGCTGAGTGTGTTGTTGGTATTTGTTGGTATTTTTCTCTCTTGCCTGCTGAAGGCTGTATCTCCTACAAGATGCTTCCCTAGAAGATTCTCTTTCATCTTTGCTAATGTTTCTTGCCTCCTTGTGTGGTAATGTATTATTGGACTATGCTCATATCTGCTGTACTTTTATAAAAAACTTACTTTCATCTTTTTAAAAGTCACATGGCTCTTTTCTGTTGGTACGGATCTGAACCTCAACTTTCTGTGGCCACAACCTGTTAGGTTGATCCACCCCAGATGCCCGAGATGGCCGTTGCTGGTTTTTCAAAAGAAAACAACCCTCTTCCCGCCTAGAGTCCTCAATTAGGTCGGTCGCGCCAATTTACCCAGGGGCGTTACCCACCACCCAATAACCCCACGTAGAAAGGACCAATCCTAAACATACACTTTCAAGCCTCCAACGTCACGAAAGGGGGGGGCAGCTAAGGGATAAAAGGCCATTCTCACTTGAGTGAGGCGGGGGAGCTGTAACACTTTAATAAAGTTTTCTCCCACGGTGAGCGTCGTCAGCCTTTTCCCTTCTCCCTCCCTCCGCATATCCCTAACACAACCTGTATGTGGCTCCTTGCTGTCACAGAGCATTATACCTGAACACAATAACATTAGTCTTCTTAAATGAATACTGAGAATGAAATAAACAATAAAAATCTGGGAAAATAACACTGCAGGAATCATATACTTAATTGAAACAGTTTTTAAGAAAAACTAAATGAGATATTTTGGGGGAGAGGCTGGGGTTCAAACCCAGAGCTTCTCAGACATATTAAGCACATACTCTACCACTGAGCAACACCTTAGCCTTCAGATGAATTACTTTAAATTATTTTTTTATGATGATAAGCAAAATTCCACGAACAAAAATAATTTAAAGACATTTTGCTGTAAACATGTCCTTTAAAAAGTGAAACTTTCAACATTGCAAAAATTGAGAAGACACTGCCACAATCATCTGGCACTGGCCACAAATGGTACACAAAGCAATTAAATAACAAATATGACTTTCTATTTCCTAGGGCCAAACTGAAGGATGTGGGCCTTAGGAAATCAGGGAAGAAAAGATTAGTGTGGGTTACTATAGAAATAGGAAGTAACAGAAGAGTCAAGACTAGAATCGAGACTTCAAGAATGGGTAAGATTTTAAGATTTTGCTGCATATCAGAATATGAATACATGGTTTTATGCTTATGGCTCTAAATCTGTAGAAATAGATGGAGTTTTATTAAGTATGCAGCCATATGCCACATAATGACATTTTGTTCACAGATAGACCTCATGCATGATGGTGGTCCCATAGATGACATCACCTAATGATGTCATAGCTGTCAGTTCATATGCATATGCTCTGTAATGCTGTACAATGATGAAATCACTTAATGATACATTTCTCAGAATGTGCTGCTGCTAAGTGACCCATGACTGTAAACTCGCTTATAAAGGTCTAATGTGCTTACAGGTAATGAAGAACAAAACTATGTTAAGCGATCATAGCCTAATCCCAAGAGGAAAGCTAACCAAAAACTCAATTCCTCATCTTCAGCTTAGATATAGATGACACTACAGTTATAATAAGGTGGAAATAAAGCAATTATAGTAAGAATTTATAAACTAAGTTGGGACATGCACTAACAGGACTCAATGTACTAGGGCAGTGCTAGAAGGGAAGGGAAACAGGGATAAGCAGGTCAAAAACACTAGTGAGGTCTTGTTTATCATTCCTGTGCCTCATGGCTGAGAGGAGAGGGACAATAAACCTACTAAAACTAAGAATAACTATTTGTAAACTATCTCTACTTGTTAGCAGAAAAGGAAGCCTTCTTAAGGATGTGAAGAAAAACAGCTCCCAGGAGAGGACATAGCAATGGCTAACAACAGAAAAAGGAAGGCGTTAGCTGTGTGTATTAGATGAACAAGATTAATCGAGGAAGTTATTACAGAGCATCTAACCAAAATACTATCATTATTATCTAGACACTGGATATGAAGAAGCCTTCTGAGATGTGTACAGGAATGGCCAGGGAATGGGAAAGCATGTGGGCTCATGGAAGCAAAGGGGAGAGATCGATCGTCTGGCAAAGGAGGGAGGAGTCACATCTACATCAAAACCTGCTGAAAAGTCAAGGACGGCAAGGACTGAGATGTGCCAGGGTATCTGACAACGGGAGCTTGTGAGTGGCTTTGCTGTGGTGGTCTAGAGGATAAGGTAGTAAGGAGGGGAGGGGCAAAACCCACAGCACAGGGATTAAAGGGCAAATGAGTTAGATCAGAATAAAGATGAACTATTGAAAAAAATCTTACCAAAATCATGGTAAGGTTTTTGTTTGTTTGTTTGTTTGTTATTTGATATTATCCTCAAGGCAAGGGAGGAGTGAAGGAGACAATATCAAAAATATTTCTAATTGGGGCTGGGGATTTAGCTCAGTGATTAGAGTGCTTGCCTTGCAAGCACAAGGCCCTGAGTTCAATCCCCGGCACCTCAAAAAAAAAAAAAAATTCCTAATGATAATAACAACAATTTGAAGCTAAAAAGCATGCCCAAGAAAGGTGACTCCTAAAGTGGCAGTGGAGACCTCAAGCAGCAATCCAGTTTATACCACACAACCTCCAAAATGCATGGATATTTGTGGTACCTGATACCTCTGGAGTATCATAAGAATATAAAAATGCTATGGCACAGAAGATAGCACAAGTTTCTAGAGAGAAGAAACAGGCTTCAAAATAAAGATAAGAACAGAATATCCAGAATAATAATCAGAAATTCTCAGGAGGAACATGTGAAGGCAGAAGACAGGGACATAATGCCTTCAACTTCTAGGAGAAAATTCATTTCAATATTTAATGCAATGTTAAATTCATCAATCAAAACTTGAAGTTAGCATAAGGACATTTTAAGACACGAACAGGCTCAAAAAACATAACCTTCTAAGAATTCTTTCTCATGAAGCAAATGGAGGAAGTGCTTCACCAAAATGAGGGCACAAATCAAGGGAAATTACAGAGGAACAGGGAAATTATCTCCAAGAAGAAACAGGGAATGATGGTGAAGGGAGATCCCAAGATGACAATATTATAGACAGCAAAGTAAGGTAGAAATATTATAGGCAGTCAGACAGGGCTGGGCCCTCAATGGAGTCAATACACAGGACAACTATGGCTGGAGGCGCATCCATTGAAGGTCAGGTCTCAAAATAAGGATGGAGAAACCAGAGCCGCGCCCCTGGATGAGGGATAAACAATGAACTGAAGATTACATCTGTTAAAGTCTAGGTCACCCAGGTGGGCCACCAAGATCTCCGGATCCAATCCACCCTGGAATGTCCTTGTCCTCTCCTTGCCGATTTACTACGTGACTTTCTTCCCCATTGGGCTACTATTACCTAAACGACTACACTTGTACTATTATTGGTTAATCATCATTTTGACACATATTGTACCCGCCTCACAATTTTGCTCTATAAAACTTCCCCTGAAGGTTGGGCTCGTTGGCAACTCACTCGGGTCCCCTCCTGTCTCTCAGGAGCTCTCTTTCTCTCTCCCAATAAAATTCCTACTCTTAACCTCCTTTGTTCCTTAGAATTCATTCTTCGACTTCGGGGAACACGAACTCAGCGTAACTGACATCTAGCAGGTTGGGAGTTATATTTTTTCCCCTATATCAACAGCTTCACTGCAAGCCTTGGGAGCAGCCAGGTCAGATCTGAGTCACTGTTTCAAGATGAAACCTATAAGATACCTTAAATGTGTGAATATGTTGGGGAGAGATTTAAATATTTGAGAGAAAGTTGGAGTTAAAGTTATAAACTCAGAGTAAGAACTAGATTATAGGAAGAAGGAAAGGTTGCTCAATTATTGGCAAAGTCTGAAGCAGTGAAAGGACCATAGTTCACATGGTAAAGGTGATACAGATAAATATCCAAGAGCAAGAGGGAAGGAAATAGCAGTAAGTGAAGAACACCAGATTTTCATATATCAGGCATGCATCAGCCTGAGTATATATATAAAGCAAATAGAAGCATATGAAATCAACACTGCTGAGGAAAATGTTTGTTTTTTGTAGATAATGGGGATAGAGTTTTGGCAGATTTGGTGGCCAATTAGGTTATTAAAAACAGCTACACCAAGCGGCAGTGGAAATCTCTATTAAATTAAACACTAAAACCCTCAGGGCACAACAGTGAGAATAAAAAACCCATCACATACTTTTCTACTGTAAATTTTTACTTTAGCATTACAGTAGCTGGCTGAGGGTCTCAGTAGCTGTGCCTGGGGGATACAGGAAGCAATCTTTGTCTTTACTCACTTGGTAAGACAAAAAATGTGTTTATTATAACACAAGCTGAACTGAAAGCATTCACAGGTTTGCTGTACTTTCAGCATGACTTTATCTCACTAAAATCACAATAATGTAAAAGATCTACAGATGTAAAAGACTTAGGGGTGTAGGCTTCAGGTTTGTAGAATAACAATGACAAGGAGGAGATTTGGTTTCCTTTGAAATTGCCTGAGGTCTGACGACTAAAGCACCTCCCAAGAAAGAAAAGAACTGATAATCTGGCTGCTATCTGCTCATTGTTTGAATAATTTGTGGGTAATTGCGTCAAGAAATTCACACACCATCTGAATACACGACTATTGACAAACACTTAGCAGCGTTTTATGGCTGCTGTAGGTTTTGGCTGTATATGCCAAAAACCTTCAATATATGGCAGAAAAAGCTTTTGTAGATGTAAAGACAGTATACATTCAATTTAGAAGTTTATCCTGGAACCCAGCCACTAGGCCCTTATCTGTATACTAATAAAATGAATGATATTGTAAAAATACTTGTTCCCATCTCTCAAAGTAATTGAAATGCTAGTTTCCTATCAATGTTACATTTGCTAACAGAGCACAGCATAAGAACTGTATGCAAGAACAAAGCTGAAATTTAAAATGAAATGTTCCCAATTTCAAAACAGAGAACTGTATGGTACAATCTTTGAATTTCAGAAAGATGTAACATTGGCCTCATATATGGCACAGAAAAACAAACTGGTACTGCTGATGTCAACATTACAACATTCTACCATGATGGAAATATTGACAGGGAAACCTCTACAAAACTGAAGCCCGAGATGGGAACTTTCTGTGACAAAACCAAAGGCGGAATAGATACTGTTGATAAATTATGCAGCAACTATGATGTCACTCGAAACACAAAGGATTGGCCAATGGTTGTATTTTACTTGATTCTAAACATGTGTGGGATAAACAGTTTGATAGTTTACAAAGAAAATAACGAGTGCACAGAAAAATTATGCAAAAAAATTGGGAAATATGCTGGTGAACTGACAGGTGTAGAGAGAGACCCAGCATCACAAAGACCCACTACAACAACAGGAAAAACAAAAAGGTATCATCTGTGCCCTACAAAGGACAGTAAAACAAAACATACATGCTATCAGTGTAAGCGAGATGTGTGCATGGAACATGCAGTTGTCATATGAATACTGCCTGAGGGGTGACAGTTGAAGCAAAGATTATTTCTGCAGTAGACTTTTGTTTGTATTTACCCTGTAGTTCACATAGGAATTTATTTCTGATATTTTAGGTTTTGTAAGCAAGTACACAGCTCATGTGGAAGTGTTGATGTTTATTCTAAGCACTCATTACACATTTGATAATTTATTTTACTGATATCTTATTTTCCTTCTAAGTGCACATTGTACAGTATAGTAGGAAGATCTTGACAAAAGAGGAAGAAAAGAGAGGAGACAAGAATGGCCTAGAACACAGGAAAAGAAAGTTAGCACACGTGCTGTTGTTGTAAGCAAGATGCGTGCATGGAACGTGCAGCTGTCATGTGTGAAGACTGCCTTGCAGGAGACAACTGAAGCAAAGATTATTTCTCTGGTAGACTTTTGTTTGTATTTTCACTGTAGTTAACATAGGAATTCATTTCTGATATTGTCTTTTAGGTTTTGTAAGCAAGTATACAGCTGATGAGAAAATACTGATATTTATCCTAAACGTGCAATACATACAAAAAATTACTACTTTATTTTACTGATATTTTATGTTCCTGTTCACTACACATTGTGTAATATAATAAAAGCCTCCTGACAAAACAGCAAGACCAGAGTTCTGTTGGTATTTTCAATGTATTTCATATAGGAATCTATTTGTTGTTATTTTTTAGTTTGTACTGAAATAACATGCTTTAATTCTGCTTTAGTTTGGCGCTGAGAGAAGTGGGGAATGAGATGAGTTAATCAGAAGCTGAGCCCACCCCACTCCTTTTCTCCTTCTAAACTCGGTCTTACAACCTCTTTGAAGTTTTTGTTAGTCATAACCTCAACATCTGCAAATCACAGAAGGAATGTTAAACTCTCCTGTCTCCTCCTTTCTCCAGGACACCCTCTTCCTTATCAGCAGACCCTGACCTTTGCCCCTTCACTTGTCAGTATATTAAAAGAACTCTCACTAAGATGATCCCCAGACCCCTGCATATTTACTCAACCCCCTTTCAAACCTTGCCCCGGTTCCTAGTACCATAAAACCCACTTTGAATCTGTAACTTCAAATCCACCAGAATTCATGAAAAAACAAAGTATGACTAAAGTGACATAAGATGTAAAATTCCTTGTACAACTCAAGATTCTGGTATAAGATAACGTTTCGCTAAACCATATATAAAGGACGAGCAGACAAACACTTGGGGTTGAGAGGATTATCGTGTGAGTGGACAACTCTCGACTGCCGGCTAATAAACACACTCAATTTGGCTTCTCAGAGTATGGTATCTCTCTTTCTGGCACCCAAGTGAGCTAAAGCTGGGTTAGCTAATGGGGCCGGCTTGGGCTTCTACTTCAGCACAACAAAAATCAGTGGGTGTCGAAAATTTTGATGCATTTTATAAACACTCAATAAATATAAAAAAATTC
>PVJO010029064.1:0-17285 GCA_004026905.1 Hystrix cristata | reverse complement strand
AAAAAAAAAAAAAAAAAAAAAAAGAAAGCCAGCTGCTCCAGTACTCAGGAGGCAGAGGCAGGACGATAGCTGCAAGTTCAAGGCCAGCCTGGGCTACACAGCAAAAAGAAAGTCAGCTGCCAGCACACATAAATCATCTTGGGTGAGATGATTTATTGAATGACGAGAAGCCTAGTGCAGAGAAGGAAACCACATGGAGAAGCTCAAAGCACCAGCCATGTAAATGGAGGTGTCTTGCCTCTTCGTGCCCGGCTCAACCTCTAGCAGAATGCAGTGAAGTGACCCACCCAATGCCACATGGAACAGAAGAACCACCCAAGCCAACTCTTAAATCTCTGACCCCAGAGAACTGTGAGAAATAAGAAGTGATAACTGTTTTAGGCTACTAAGTTTTGACAGTTTGTTGTTACTACTCAGCAGTAGATACCCAAAACATAATTAGTTATTTCCAATAGTTCTCTATCAAATCTTAATATTCATTGAATGCAAATATTAGAAACTAATTTCTTTGTGCTTTATAAAAGAAATGCCAGGGCAGGAGATATAGCTCTGTGGCAGAGATTGTGCCTAGCGTGGCTGAGGCCCTGGGTTTGATCCCCAGCACCAAAAATAAAAAAAGAAAAGACAGAAAGTCAACGGCACAGTGAAAGAAAACCAGATTGGAGTCAGGAGGACCCAACCAGTTTAGACCTTGCCAGTGGCATAGCAAACTAGCAGGGGAGAGTCCATCTGTTGTATGCAGACAATAACAGCATGCATTGTAAGTGGAGACTTGTACAGTATTATTTATGAACAGTAATAAAACCCCTAAAAGTCGACCTGCCTTTCATTATCATGACCTAGCCATTTTAAGTAATCTCAGTAGTAAAATCCTCCTCTGGGACAGAACTCTCCTGTCCTACTCTCATGCTGGTGATACCACTGGACTTCAGGAAGTTTACTTCACCGAGCTTGAGCATCACACTCTATAAAATAACAAAGTTGATCCGGGTCTGAGGGGTCTTTTGGCTCTAAAAGTCAGTAACTCAACAAGTAGACTACTCTGGGTTTGAACTTGTTCAAATTTACCTATGCATTCATCCCTCAATGATCATTTGTTGAGCCTCTTTTAGTGTTAGGCCCAAGCTATGTGCACAGACACAAGAATAAGACCTCAGCTTTGTCCTTGGAGACTCACAGAGAAGGTACTCTAGAGGCTTACGAGACAGTATACTCCCAGGTCAGCTCCCAGGGTGTCCATTCACCTCCTCTGAAGTATCTTCTGTGGCCAGCAGGTCCCTCACACAGTTTGAGCTGCTTATGGGCATAGCTTGTGGCTTATTCATCTTCATATTCCAGGGTCTAATACAGCCTCTGGCTGCATAAATGTTTTTTGGATGTGTGAATGAATAAGTGAATAAATAAGCAATTTAAAATGGAGATGAAGGGGCTGAAGATTTAGCTCAAGTAGTAGAGTGCTTGCCTAGCAAGCACAAAGCCCTGAGTTCGAGTCCCAGAAACCCTGCCCCCTGCAAAAAAGTAAATAGAATAGGGATGAATATCTGTACATAATACCTTATACGATATGTAAAACCATGTGAACTTGCTAAAACTTGATTGTTTTTTACCTATAAAACACAAACTCCTCCCAGAACTTCCCCAAAAAACCACACAAACTCCATAGGATTCTATCTAATATGTATGAATTTACACAGAAGGACATTGGCTATATTCTGGGTTTGGAAATGGGAGGTAGAGAGTATCTACCTTGAATTCTTTCCTAGAAGTCTTCTTTCATAAAGCCAAGAGGAACCTGCTATGAGTTAGTGGCATTTATGCGTTAGCTCCTGCTCATGGGTCAGGGGCAGTGCTGGTCCTGGCTCTGGAGTCTGGCTTAGGTTTCCCCTCCCTCCCACCTCAGTTTACCTGATGACATCTCTCTGACTGGTCCTCAGTACTTCCTTCAGAGACTTGGGTGAAAGGTTTCCAGCCATAGCTACTTCTTTTCTTGGGCTTTTTGCCAAAATGTCCCCCTTGAAATTCCTTCACTGTTCTTGGGGACCTTGGTAGGGCTGGGCAATTGCCATTGGTGTCTGGCTGGGGGCCTCCTGACAGCTGCGTGACAGGATGAATGTAATTCAAAGTTGGAGGGCCCATGGCTGTAGGTAAATCACAGACATCTGGAAACAATCTTGAAGAAGTCCACAAAGATATGTGCTCCTTCTGTACTGACTCAACGTCATCTAATTTCTGCTCAATATTCCCCACCAAATCTGTAATCTCGTGAGCCATTGTCTGTGAAATCTTTAGATTCAGCACACATTTACTGATGTACTCCTCAGTCTTGGACCAGCTGCTCACCTTGCTCTTGGCTTCTCTGGTTGGCTCAGGTAGGCTGAGTAAACTAAGTGAACTATTTTGCCAGTCCCAGTCCCCAAAGAAGGGCTCTGCGTCAGCTTCTGAAGAGCTCTTGTCCTCAACACAAAGGTGTGCCTCTTCCTCCATCTTATCCAACTCTTCTTCCAGGGACTGCAGTTCCTCTGCCTGGTCTGGTTCATCACCCTCAAGAGCTGAAGTACTGCCAGGGCACTCTTCCTGTGTGTCATCTCCTACGTTCAAGCAGCTTGAGTAGATTTCATTGATTTCGAAGCTGTGGAGGCTGTCCCGACTTGCAGTGGGGCTCTGGGTTTCTGCCACTACTGGAGGAGGAGCATCTGGATTCAGAGGCACCTGGGCCATCAGACTTGGATCTGGGGCCTGAGGAGCTAATGCTGCTTTTGAAGTGGGAGAAGAGTGACCCCTTGGTGAATGGGGCTGACTGCCTGTTGAAAAGAGTAGCAACATGCAACTGATTCAAGTGATTACTACATTCAGCAGCTAAGCAGCTTTGGCCATTGCCCAAGAGGCACAAGAATGCAGACAAAGCCTTTATTTTCCAACTCCCTCAGAGTTACGGAAGACCACTGCACACACTCAACACAGAATCACAGGGTATTTCTAACCTAGGTGAAAGTTCCCATTTTCAAAAGAAATGAGAGAAATTTTGTGGGTGGGAGAGGTCAAATCCTAAGGAAAAAGCCATAAACTTCATTTATACTGCATTCAAAACAGGTTTAAATGTTCAGACATGAAAATTACAGGCCCCTGCATCTCAAAGACTACACATAGCTTTCTTTATGCACAACAGTGTGTCATGATTTATGTTGGTGAGTTATGCTCTTAGTGAGCATCTGATAAAAGTAGCTGAGGAATGACCCAAGAAACCATTGCATCATGGAGGGATAAATAACAACAATGATGCCAGTGCTGACCATGCACCACTCCTAGTCGACAGGTGTCTAGCCTGCAGCAAATGGGATGAAAGAGACAAATAGCAAGGGCTTGGGGAGCCACTGTGAAGACCTCCAGTTGTATCAAGAGAAGAGTCTGAGTGGACGGTCATTTGGCTGGAATTAGAAGGCCTGGGTTCCAGTTCTGTAACAAGTTCTGTAACCCCAAGCAGGCTGTAACTGTGCACCTCAATTTTCTCATCTGTAATGCCAAAGCATTATGCATAATGATTGTAAGGCTCTTTTCAGTTTCCAATTCTAAGGTTGCCAAATGTATTAAAAAGCAGTAAAGGGCCGGGGATTTAGCTCAGTGGTTAGAGTGTTTGCCTCGCAAGCATGAGGCCCTGAGTTTGAGTCCCCGTACCAAAAAAAAAAAAAAAAAAAAAGCAGTAAAGCACAGAAAATGTTCTAAGGAAGACCAAAATATTAATAAATTATTTCTAAGTATCAGTATTAAAATGGTAAGAAATTTTCTTCTTTGTACTGTTTCAATTCCCAAAATAAGGAGAGATTAGGTCTGTTTTTTATTTATTTATTTATTTATTTATTTATTGAGATTAGATCTAACTAAGTTGCCCACACTGGCCTGGAACTCCTATGCTCAAGTGATACTCCTGCCTCAGTCACTTGATAAGCTGGAATTACAAGCATATATCGTCATACCTGGCCAGTGTACGGCCAGTTAGCAAATAGTGGTTTTAAATATAAAAATTAAAAAATCGTTTTTGTTTTGAAGTAATTACATAAGATAATAAGAATAATCATAGCTGGTCGTCATGCAAATCTGAAATCCCAGCACATAGGAGGATGAGACAGGAGTATCTTGAGTTTCAAGACAGCCTGGGCTATATAGAGAGTTCAAGGCCAGCCAGAGTACACAGTGAGATAATTTCTAAAAAAAGAAAAAAGGTGGGCATGGTGGCACATGCCTGTAATCTCAGCATTTCAGAGGCTAAGGCAGAAGGATTGCTGTGAGTTCAAGGCTAGCCTGAACTACACAGTGAGATCCTGTCTCAAGAAAAAAATAAAAGAAGAAAAGAAAAAAAGGAAGGAAGGAAGGAAGGAGAGAAGAACGAACGAACGAATGAAAGAAGCAACCATGCTAGAAATAAACTCCTTGTTACCACTTAGTTCTGCATCCAAGCCAGGTATTTATAGGAGCTGAAAAGTTTAACTTAATAATTTTATTCCTTTTTTTACGGAGTGGGATTCAACTCAGGGCCTTGTGCTTGGAAGGCAAGCACTCTAACCACTGAGCTAAATTCCCAGCCCTAATTTAGTAATTTCAAAGAAAAAAAAAATCTTGACTTTTCCCTAAAGTATCCATCTCTTCCCAGCATAAGTTACATGTACAGTTTGGAAGAGATGATTAGTTGCAGCTCATGTGACTCCCAAGACACTGGGGTCAAAGTGACATTTAGTCTGTGAGTTAAGGCCATACCTGACTCCTTTAGCTCTTTGATTTCCAAGTCTGCACCAGCCTTTGGATGTTCTGAAGTCAGTCCTAGATAGACACTGACATCAGGATAGGGTTCACATTTCTGCACTCTGGGGCTCTCCCTTGGCTGAGTTCTCTGTGCTCCAATGTTCTCCTGAGACACAGGAAATTTTGTCAAAGGCACGTTTGCAATCATCTGAATGTCACTGGGAGAAATTCATCTACCTATCAGATAAACTCCCTTTCTCTACTGTTGGACACACTGTAGTCCTTCTTAGCTCCTCCACTGTTATTCCAATACCTTGGAAGCAGGAAGAGCTGCAACTCACTGCATCTCCACTGTGTGCCTCTTACAGTGCACCCCACTCACTATGTGTTAACACTCCTCAGCTCCACCCCTTGATCTCTGCTGCCTACACTATGTTAAGCAGTTAGGCTTTCTCAGCAACACACAAGTATAATAAAACAAGGGTTTCCAATGCTTTCTATGGCTTTGTCTCTAGCTTCTTTTTGGTCTCTCACTGCCTACTCTCCCAAGATGACTAAGCAGAATCAAACTCCCAAGAACTTCGGGGCTTGCCTTTAAGTCATTCTTCAGAATATACTGGATATCTTGAAGATTCATAGTTCGGTCTTTCTGCTTGACCCGGATGCCTGACTTAACAACATCATAGTAAGGTTTTGGCAGCCTGACATCAGCTTCTAAGTAATTTCCCAAGAGGATGGCTTCTTTAATAACTGAGCCGTCTAAGTCATTCCAGGGTACACTGTCTGTAAGGAAAAAGTACAAGAAGGAGTAACTTTAAGAAATCAGATGCAGGGGGTGGGCAGTTAGCTCAGTGGTAGAGGGCTTGCCTAGCAGGTCCAAGGCCCCAAGATTGAGCCCCAGCAACAAAACCAAAAAAAAATTCAGATGCAGTTGGGTAGCCATACTCCAGTCACTGAACCCCTTTACACATTAATTTCTTCCCGAAGTGAAATAGCTGGAAGGCCACTCACAAATGAGAAGCTGCTTTCCCCATTTACCAGGAAAAACCCTGCCAGAGGGACAGGAAATAGTACTGTCAGTATCATGTGTACACAGGGTCTCCCCAGCACACTGGGGGACCCGGGAATGTTTCATGGCATTCGGGTGGGGAGCCCAATGTATTCTTCTCATGGCAGGTGTGGCACTGTCTATTGGACTGCAAACACTGTGAAAGGGAGCTGACTCTTGCTTACTTCTTCAGGGAATATGGTTTCACTCTGTGTGTGCGTGCACTTGCGTGCGTGTGTGTGTGTGTGTGTGTGTGTGTGTGTGTGTGTGTGTTCTTTTTCGTGGTCCTGGGGTAGAACCCAGGGCTTTGCACATACTAGGAAAATGCTCTGCCACCGAGTTACATGCCCAGCCCTTGTGTTCGTCTCCTGAAAAAGGGCTCCTGTCTCCACACAAGTGACTACTTCACACTAAAGTCAAATAGGTTTGAAAGGGCTTCCAGTTCTTTCACCTGACACTGCTTAAACATTTATGGGACCCTCGATGTGTTAATTTCATATTTGCTTCTCAGAAGCCAATCTTCTCCTCATTTACAAGTCCTTAAGGGGGGCATGACAGAGATCCTTCAATACTGACACCAATATTCAATTTGAAAACTTTTCTTGGGAAGAAGGAGTGCAGCTCAGGGCTACAGTATTTGCCTAGCATTTGCAAGGTATTGCATTCAATCCTGGATACTGCAAAAGAAGAAAGAAAGATGAAAGGGGGGGAGAACAGGAAGAGAAGGAGAAGAATAAGGGGGAGGAGGGAGTGAGGAAAAAAAAGGGGAAGAAGAGGGGGAGGAGGGAGAAGAGAAGGAGCAGGAAGAAGAAGATAAGGAAAAGGAGGAGGAGGAAAAAAATAACCTTTGCTTGGGCTAAATGTATTATTAACTCATTCAAAAAGGGGCCATAATTTATATGTCTCTCTGTCAGGTGGCTTGAACCACCATGGTACATGCATGACCGTCTCATCATGTGGATTTTCCTTAATTTTATTAGTAAAATGACCAATAAGAGTGATTCGATCCATTTGTACCACCCGTGGTACAAGCTGCCTGATGGGACAGTAGTGCCTGTACTACGCACGGGTGGTTCAAGCTGGTAGGAACATGCTAACAACCAAATGGATGAGCTTTGCTGAGTCTTGAATAAGAGTTATGATAAAGATTTCTACAAGATCATCTTATATCTTCCAGAAGTACAAAGAAGTATCTTGGAAGATATCTTGCTCTAAGCCAGGCATGGCGATGCACACCTCTAATCTCAGTATTTAGGAGGCTGAGACAGGATTGAGAGTTTAAATCAACCTGGGAAACTTAGGGAGACCCTGTCTCAAAACAAAACAACAAAACCAAATACAAAACCAAAAATCTTTTAAATCCTGCACTTTCATAAAACTAACTCTTGAGGAAAAAAATAACCTAAAAATAAGAGGTCTGGCTGTCAATGTGCTCCTTGGTCACCTGTTAAAATCTCTTGTATGATCATGGAAAAGCTGTACACGTCTGACTTCACCGTGGCTGCCTTCTGAAAGATCACTTCCGGCGCAGCCCATTTGTACAACTCACTGGGGAGGGGAATGCGACTCAGGTCCCTGTGTCCTCCGCTGTCCTGGCTAGGAAGGAAGCACACGAGACAGGGATCATGTCTTAAAGGGACACTGCGATCGCCGCACAGTGAAGTATTTGCTGTGAAGACTGGCGAGCCCTTGAGCTTCTGGCAGTAACTTAGCGAGACACTGAGCTAAGCCACACTGCCTTGGCGCTGCCCAGTATCTGCAGCTTCTTACCATTCCTGCCCACCCAGCCCTGCCTGCCTCCGACTCGTCTGGCCACCCTCTCCTCCTCACTGGCTCCACTCAAGTCACAGGAGCCGTCTCCCAGTTACTTCTGTGTGTTAAGCTCATTGCTACCTCAAATCCCTGCACCAGCAGCTTCTTCTCCCAGCCTTCTCTGCCCACAGGGACTAGTACTACTGGCTGCGTGACTGCGTCTTGTGACTGAGGTATTCGTTTGAAAGTCACTCCTTCAGGGAGGCCTTCCCTGAGCTTCTACTGTAAAGGAGGCCTGTATTAGGGGCTTCAGAACACTATGTGAATTTCTTTTGTTCACTGATTTAGTGTATTATTTATCTCCTTTCTACTATGGTGAGTTCTCTGAGAACAGGCACCTCATCTGTCTACTGTATCACTGCATCCCCAAGGTTACAACAGTGTCCCGATGCTTGCTGTTGAATTAATCAATGTAAGACTCTCTCAAAACCTCCCTCAAGTCCCATCTTCTGTATCAAAACCACCTGGGACTTCTTCCGTTCCTGTCCTCCTGGGAACGGACCCTCCCAGTTTAGCACACAAAGGTTCACTGATTGCCTGAATAACTCATCTTCCCAAACAGATTCCTTAAAAACTAAGTCAGCACATCCTCAAAGTCTCCCGGGCCAATAGAGTCCTCAGGGTGAATATGAGGTCAATCTTGACTTCTTCACATGATTATCATGAGAATCAAATGAGTCCATGTGCTAAGCCTGGTGGTACAAACCTGTAACCCAAGCAACTATGGATGATGAGCCAAGAGAATCCACTTTCAAGGCCGGCCTGGAGAACTTACCAAGACCCTGTCTCAGAATTAAACAATAAAAAGGACTGGAGATGGGGCTGGGGATTTAGCTCAGTGGTTAGAATGCTTGCCTAGCAAGTGCAAGGCCATGAGTTCAATCCGCAGCACACACACACAAAAAGGATTAGACATGTATTTAAGTGCTCCCTGGATTCAGTCCCCAGAACAAAAAAATTAAGTGTCACAGAAAAGACAATGCTTGCTTTGCTTGTGTTGCTGGGGACTGAACCCAGGGCTTTTTGCATATTAAGCAAGTGCCTTATAATGCAGCTCTATTTCCAGGGCCCAGTAAAGGTAATAAAGTGTTTCAGAGGACAGGATGTGCTTCTCCAGACTGAGCAACTTCCCTATATATACAGTATCATTTTTACAGAGCTTTTCATAGAAATGAGATACATTCCGAGAAGCTGCCATGCTCGGCTCTTGCAATTGTGGGCAAGGATGGCAATTTTCCAAGAAAACATCCACCTGAGGCCCCTCAGGGTTATCTAAGGCTCTTGCAAAGGACAGGTCACTATGCAACCAAGAGTCAAATCGTTTCCTTTATTTTCCTGTCACCTTTGTCTCTTATAATCCTTTCTTCTTTATCTGTTAAAGCTAGCTGAGGGTGGAAGACTTCTTTTCTGAATCACTGAATGACAGTTATTTTTCTGGCCTTCAGAGTCCAGAATGCTGGGAGAAGAAGCCTCCTTCCTGATGGCAGGGAACACTTAGCATCCAACAGGTGGGACACACAGAAGGTTCACTGCACCGATCACCTCCTCCCTCCTACAGGCAAGATACATTTCACCCCATCCTTGCAGTAAAAAGGTGATTGGGCTCTGGCCACTGCAAAGTGGGCATCTGTGACACATCCACCTCAGGTTAGCCTGAAACCCCACTGTGCACCTGTCCACATGCTCTTCCTCCTTGGCCAACAGTGCAAAAAATTGGTGCAGGACTGAGGCCTCGGGGATGGCAGGTCCACCGATCAGGGGAACATATAAGGCAGTGCCCCTCTGACACACATACTAGACTGCAAGGGGAAAAAATACAGCTCAGTTATGAGATGCCACTGAAAATTCAGCAATTGAAAGTCAGAGATTTGACACACATTGGCTACTATGGGCTCTTGTTACATGCTTATTAAAATGAGAATATACCAAACAGGAGTAACTTCCCTGAAGTCTCCGTAGCCTTGGCAGACAGGGTAAGGAATCTGGAAGATCTCTTCCCCACTGGTGGACATTTCTTCTGAACGATCACAAAGAGTCTTCCCTAGGTTAGATTTGGTCTCTACAGCAGAGGTCCCCAGGGAGACCCCTTCAGGAGGAAGCCACACTTGAGGTTGCACCCACCTTTCCAACATGTACTCCAGGTTGGTCAGCCTTGCTTCCCCTGCGGACACGATGTGGACAGCGTAAGAGCTGAGGGAGCGGTGGACAAAGCCCCGGGAATGCAGGTATCTCAGGGCATCAGCAATCTGCAGCAGTAAGTGCACAATCACCTCCATGTGCAGCACTGGGAACTGGGACCGCTGCAAGTGAGAGAGAAAGTGCCAGGAACACAAGGGAAAGGCCCCCTGATACTGTAGTATCCTGTATCATTTCCAAAGGCTTTTTACTTAAATCTCATAGTTACTTGGTGTCTCTGTTTTACAGATAAGGAACCTAAAACTTGGTGTGACCATGTTAAAGTTCCGTTGATCTGGCCCCTACTCAAACCTGAGCTCCTTTCCTTTGGTGGACCGGCTTCACACCAGGAAAAATGAGAATGTTTTCAAGTCTGCAATGAACATCAGGGATCAGCCTGGGGGAAATTACCAGGGAATGTGCCCCACAACCACTAGTAAACCTGCCCTCTAAGAACCCTGCAGGATACAGATGACCAATCCAGCCCTGCCCCAGTCAGAACTGGAAAGACCATCCTACAAAGACAGAAATTCACTCACACCAGCGTATCCAGGTGCTGTCTTCTTTAGGGAAAGGCCTTTTTAAGGCACTACTTCTGGCCAGGAAAATAAAAGCAAAAACTAAATGCTAATGAAGCCCTCATGTAGGAGGAATGGCAACCATCTGGGAGAAAAGCCTATCCTAGGTTTCTCTTTACTCCCTCCCAGGGTCTTTTAGTATATGTGCTGCAGAAGCGAGCACTCCCAGAGTCTTTAGAACAAAGTCACAGAGAGAGAAACATCTTCCAGGAGCTGAGGCCACATCCCATGCCAAAAAACCCTTGTAGGGAACCTGTCAGCCATGGAAGGTATTTCCCCATCACAAGGAAATATGAGAGATTATATGGGAGGAATAAAGACCTCTATATAAACCAGCCCAGACAGAGCGCAAGTGGAAATGAAGGAAAATAAAGATAATGGCGGATGGTTTAGTGAGCTAGAGATAGGTTCCATGTGTTTCTGGGTTGGCTGAGCCCTTAGCTGACACACAGGCAGAACTGACAATAATAATGTCACATTACTTCTGACCATGTGCACATCAGTATTAAGTGGCATATTACACAGCCCCATAACAAAAAAGGATTTACAGATTTATCTTCTATGCACTGATTATGAGACCTCTAGGGCTGGTACAGAGGAGAGAGGGCCAGGAAAAGTGTAAGGATAGTGAGGTGGGGCAGGATCCATAGAATGGCTGATTACTTGTTCATGCAGGACACTGAATAGTGTGCCGACCGTGATGCGCTCATATACAAGTCGGGTCTTCTCCAGGTCCTGGGATAGGCACACGGCCATCAGCTGTAACAGGTGGGGATGCCGCAGCTTGCTGCAAAAGAAAAAAGCTTCAAAAGTGGTGGGGAATAGGAGCACATCATGAAAATACAGGTTTTGTCCTTTCTTCTAGGCTCTTTGAGCCCACTGTAAACAAGTACCGTTTCCACATAAAATTATTCTAAGAAGAGAGGACAGGTTGGAGGTATAGTAGTCTCCGTTGGTAGAATCCGTGGCCTCTCTCACTGACCAGATCCTGAGGGTTTAGGAGAATCAGTGACAACAAGTGATAATGTTGCTGAGTTACTGAGCAAGACATTCTGCCTATGTTGCATCCATCATCTCAGGTCCTAACCATCACCTGCTAGAAATGCATCCTTTTAAACTCATTGTAGAAATCAAGTACCTACTGTCAAGGAAATGTCAGGAACTTGCCTGATGTGACATCCCATTCAGTCTCACATCAAAGCCCTGACTATGCCCACGGGTCCTCCTAGCCCCTTTGGGGCTTTTAGGTTGATTCCTTCCAAAGGAGGTATTGCCTCTCTAGGGACACCTCCTGCAGCAGCTGAGTGGCCTATTCAGGCAAGAGCTCACCCTGAATCCACTGCAGCCCAGGAGCTGAAGGACCAAAACTGGGAGCCAGAGGAAACCCAACAAACTGAGACAGACGGGTATGTCCTCAATAGTGGGGATGCGGTTCTCAAACATACAGATCTCATGCCCAGCCATGTTTCATGTCCCATGAAAACAGAGCAGCCATATGCTCTCATGATGAGCACAGAGTCCCAAGTAGGGTAAGCCTCAGGGGCAACGGCAGGAAAACCAGATGTGCCTAGAGGCTGGGCAATCCAAGAGAAGGGTTACGGGAGAGTTCAAGACTTGACCCCCTCACCACCTCAAACTCCACCCCTCAGACTTCATCAATAATTCCTCTTTCCCTTTCCTGGCAGTCTTTGGAAATCAATTCAACCAATTCCAACAGTCAGGAAATACTGAGACTGATGGCGGCTGATGCTCCACACTCCAGGGACAACCCTCCATAGCCAGGAACTGGGGTCTCTACAGACCTGGCCCTATAACCGGCCTGGCCCTGGGACCTTCTTCTCACCTGCTGTGCTCTTGCTCAGCAATCAGTAAGTCAGCTAGCCTCAGCCTGCTCCTGTGAGGCTGGGTGGGGAGATTCAGGCTCTTCACTGTGACTCTACTCCCATTCCACACAAGGCTGCAAGGGCAGGAGAGAGCACAAGCGAGGGCATCAGCAGCCATAGCTTCTACCAGCCAGCTTTCCTGATTAGACGAGAGGACCAGGGTTCATACAGAACCTCTTATATCCCTTGGGATGGCTGGATCCTCCTTGCCCACAACTACTAGGTCCCAAAACACCCTGGAGAATGAAGTGTGGTGGCAGGAAGTCATGGAGGGCTTCAGGGAGGGAGTGACTTTATCGGGTGTGCGTTTCAGAAACACAATGGTACCAGCAGTGTGGGAAATGGGTAAAGCAGTGGTGATCCAAAGAATGAAAGACTAGTCAGGGGCCCATCTGGGTGAAGACTAATGATGATCTGGACAGAGGCAGCAGCACCAGGACAGAGAGGCAGGGATCCATCAACAAATCCATGGTATGGGCAGGAAAACAAGAGGACACGGATGGAGGGCCTTGCAAATTTGGCAGAGGCCTTTTTAGAAGGGTGATTCTTCTAAGCAGGAATGAAGCATCCAGGTTTAAGAAGCTGAGAGACCTTGGCCAGGACATCTTTTGTGACTGACAGGGAATGGGTCTCTGAAGACTGAGACTATCCCAGGCTCTCTTTTCATAAAAAAATCCTCATACTGTCACTACCCCTGGATTTGGCTGATGAGAGCCCCAGATGGTACCTGTTTCATCTTCTACAAGGGCTTCAGTACCCTTTGGCCTGTATCAAAGGCACAGCAATCAGCACAAAACTACCTCAATATTTTAGAAAGCAGAGAGAAGAAAATACCACAATGAGTGGTTTCTAATACTATTCAGAGTTGGGTTCTCCCCCTCAGCGCATACGGGCAATGTGCACAGATAAGTGTGGTCATCAAAACTACGAGGGGCATAAAGGACTGCCACTGCTACCCAAAGACAAGGGACAAGGGAGACTCCCAAACATCCTACAATGCATAGGTCTGTCCCCAGCTACAAAGGATCATCTTAGCCAAAAATTTCCACATGAGAAACCTGATTTAGACACATGTTCCCTTGTGTTGGAGAAGAAACCCTCCACATATAAGGATGCCACTTGCAGCCCATACTTCCCATGGGACCAAATGCATCCTCCCACTGACCAGCTCCCACTTACTTGGTCATGACCATGTAAGGTCCACTGACAAAAGAGAAAGTGGCCTCATCATCAGCTTGAATCACTTCCTTTTCTCCGATTATTGGAAGAGAGCCTAGATAGGCAAGCTGTGTCCCTCCTGTGAGATAAAACTGAAACCAAAGCACAGTTGCAATTTGTGGTGTGAAACAAGGAAAAGCAAAATACCTCCAGAATCTTGTCAGCTGGCTAAAAATAATGGTAGCTGCAACTTCTCGTTTGCCGACTATCCCTATTCACTGGACGTTATTCTTTAATTTACATTATTTTTAATCATCCTAGAAACCCTGTAAGGCTGTAATATTCTTTTCCTTCTACTATTGAAGAAACTGAGTAGGAAGTCACATGCCTGGCTGAAGTGCTGGGGCTGGGACTGAGAGGCCTACTGTGACTCCACCAGAAGCAAGGCCTACATGTAGACAAAGCACACATTCCTGTGCCTGCTCCCCCAGGCTTCCTCAGCAAGCACCACTCATCTACCAAGCAAGGTTTCCCAACTGTCTATCTTTGACAGATAGAACCAAGGATCCAAAACTTACTATCTGTCCTCACAACATTCCTCAGTTTAAAATCCCAATTCCTCAAAAGCACGTCAGCCATGCCCATAAGCCAGCAGGAGGGCAAGGTCCATCAGGAAGCAAATCCAAGAGAGTAGTGCAGCTCTTTGCCTCTCTGTTAAGAGAGAATAAGTCTGGGGCCTTCACTGAAAGTCAAAGCATCATCTAAACTCCTGAAATCTAGCCCATGGTCATTCATAGGAATTTCCCAGAGTTTTTACAATTTGTCGACAGCAACTCTGACAACAGGGCAAGTAAAAAGAAAAAATACTTTAGCAAGGATAAGGGAGAAGGACTGAAACAAAGGTGAGAGATGGGTCACATGATTTCTAGAATGTTGTTAGTCCAACAACACTTTACCTTCCCAAAGGCTGTCAGTGGCAACACCTTACCTTCCCAAAGCCAAAGCTGTAGATATTTTGGGTAGAAATGACTCCAGCTTTAAGAGGTCGGTTAGGAGAGCCATTAGGACTTCTAGAAATGTGTAAAGAGAGAATTAAAATGTAAATGTAAAAAAATGAGAATTGTAAAAAAAAGTTCAAAAAATTAGAATTAACCACGCATATCGAAAGGAATAATACTAAACCAAGTTTCAGAATGTGTAGTACTTCTGTCTTTACTACATGACTGTTTTTTGAGTTCCATCTCTCACACTACAGAGGGAATACAGTAAGCACTCCAGGTATCCACTGCACCTTCAGGTGAGGGGCACATCCTCCCTATGGGCACTTAAGCCCCTCCTCCAGGCCAACATCAACATCAGGCAGCACTGAGGCTGAGGCTGCTTTCTCCTCACTCTTGGAACGCTTCACAAATTTGCATGCCATTCTTGCACAGGGGGTATGCTCATCTACTCTGTATCCCAATGTTAGTATATGTGCTGCCAACGCGAGCATAATACGATTTGACTTTTTTTTTTTAAACCAAGAACATGTATTGGTACATTCTACATACAATGGTCACATTCATTACATTTATTCTGTACCTATACACGATGTATCTTGGTTCTCCCCCCTTTTCCCCCCTCCCCTCTGCACCCTCCCTCCCTATTTACAGCAGGTTCATTCATCATTTTCCATATTTTCCCATTCCCCTCTCTCCCCTGTTGCCTTTCTGCTTTTCCCCTTCTTTCCTTCTAGTACTCCTCTCCTCTGCACACCATCTATGATTTGACTTTTATTATGGAAGTAAAGACTGTGCGATAGCCAGTCCTGAAAAGGTTCCAGTGATTCTCACCATGTGGTTTCATGATCCTCAGTCAGAGAAGGCTGGCCTGTTAGCTCACTCAGTAGGATAGTGTAGAAATGATGGAGTATCCCTTCCAAAGCAAAAGCCAACAGGGATTCTACCCTGACCTCTCTGGGATCACTTGCTCTGTGAGAATTGAGGATATTCAGCAGCCCAACACAGAAGCCAAATACCCAGCACAGTTTTCCAGCCATGGGAGTATGCCATTTTGGAACTGGATCCTCCATCCCCAGTCAAGCCTTCAGATGGATGATGGCAGCTCCAAAAAACATCTTCAGTGTAAACTATCTAAGCCATTCACTGAATTTCAACCCACAGAAATTCTGTAAGATAAAAATATGTATCTCCCTAATATGTGGAATTTAAAAAAAATAACGTAAAAAGGACAGCATTATTAGAGAAGAGGAACAGAAAAAGGGAAAGGATGGTGAAAGGATGGATATATAGTCACTGAAACAAAAAAAGTGAAACTAGGGGGAAGGTGAAAATAAGTGTGTTACATGCATTAATCTTTATTACCAATATTCACTAATTAAAAAAGGACATGAAATTTTAAAAATCTGGTTGAAGTTAATCAAATACAGATGATCAGAGTTGGGAGGAATCATGTAGGATATCTTCTACAACTTTCTCATTTTACAATGGGGAAAATAAAGCCCAGGAAGAGAAGCCACAGATCAGGAGCAGAGACCAAACTTAGATACTGCTCATCCAGCCACTGGTCTTCTTACACAGCTTACCCAACCCACCACCTGCATCCCAGGGCTCTGTTAACTAAAGATCCTTTGGAAGGAGTGTTAACATCATACTTTTCTTTGGCTCCAGGGGCCTGACAGCATCCTATGTATGTACTGTAGTAGGTGCTTAGTGAATGCTGGCTGGTTGAGTAATTTCAGTTCAGATTGAAAAAAAAATACACCCTAGTGCTACAGAAGCTACATCCCCTTCTTAGCAAATGGCAAAGGAGCTGGTGGGACAGTGCATACCAAGCCCCAGCCTGCCCCAGGTCTGTAAGGTCCCACTGCCACTATTCACAAACAGGTGAGAATATTGTGCTTCTCTTCTGCTCTTCAAATTGTTTCAGGCTTTATCTCCTCAGCAACTTTTCAGTGCCAGGCTGTCCCTTCCCTGCTTTCATCTGCCATGTTGCTGAAGAAAAGACTCTGAAGTTTGGACTGAGGTAAGCTGGACATCTCAGTTTATACCTAGTGTCTGAGCATCATCCCTCTGGAAATAAACAGTGTATGGGATAAGCCCGGGGTCTCCATTCTAACAGAAAGGCCCCTTTCATATGCCAATTCAGTAGTCTCTAGAAACAAGGCCTATGTGCATAGGCCTCAAGGATCTAGGAACAGTGGAGCATTTCCTATCCCAAGGGAACAGATTTAGCACTTTCAGTGAGGGTGGGATTCCCCTGCAGCAGTGCAACAGGGGCCACCACTGACCGGGCCCCCCTCTCCCATCTGAGGGTCTCTGAACAGCATGTAGGCTCTCAGGAGGGTGACAGCTCTCTTTGATCAGAGAGTGACTTCTCTGACACCAACCTGGACCACAGCTGCAGTTCAAACCAACATGTCTTGCCTAAATTTCTCAGTCCCTGTCTGTGTAACTAAATTTTTCCAACCCTAACCATGTGAGGGGGAGAATAAACGGACTCCAGTTACCTACAACTAGCCAACCACCACTTTCTCTCTGTTAATGTGCTTTTATTCTTCTTTCTCCATCTCGGCTCCACATCCTCACACAGCTATGGGAAATCATATCTGATGTGGCATCACTGGCAGACCTGAGAGGCCAACTCTCATTTGCAGGATTGGTGTGATTTCTTTATATTAAAAAAAAAGAAAAAATACATTTCCATCCTATTTTCCATTAAAAATTCCATTTACTCTGTCTTATAATTAGATGAATTATGAATTATCTAATTATGAAACAGATGCTATATCTAGATTAGAAACTGAAGTTTCAGATGTTTATCAACATTGAACTTGGGATTTCCTTTCTGGCTTCCCATGAATATACTTTCTTTGTACTGACCAGGCAGCTAAGGGTT
>PVJO010029063.1:0-17288 GCA_004026905.1 Hystrix cristata | reverse complement strand
TCCAGCCGCAGACAAAAGAACCCCCAAAGGACACCCAATCTCCACGGAATAAAGTTCACCTGCACTTCCTTTTCTAGCAATATCTCTCCTGCTATCCTTGTCTTTTCACACACATTCACGTGTCCTCAAGGCATGAACGCTAGCAAATCGTTGTCGGTAGCATTCCTGATTATTCGGTTATTCCTTCTCTTCTTGCTTTATCTTAGTATTTGCTGCCCATTCATTTTTGAATTTAGTTCGAGGATCTGTCTCTTTGTGAATGGAACTGCAGTTGCATATACTTTCCTGTGGGCAAACACTGTATCTTGTGTATTCTATCATCGTAGACTCTGTTGGACTACACTCTTATCTGCTACGATTTGAATGTGTTTTCCAAACATTCATGTTGGAACCCTAATTCACAATGCAGCAGCGAGGAGATGGGGCCTACTGGCAGGTCTTTAGGTCATGAACACTCTGCCTTCCAGAAGGGATGGCGGCCTTTTCTTGGGGGATGGGCTGTGTTGCACAAGTGAGATTATCTGCATGCTCTTGTCCTCTTGCCAAGTAATGAGCTCCACCATGTTGTGATGCCTCAGGAAAATGCTAAGCAGATGCTGGTGCCCTATTCTTGGACTTCTCAGCTTCCACAAGTGGGACGGTAAACAAACTTTATTCTTTATAAATTATCCAGTCTTGGGAAGTTTAGTGTAGCAACAGAAAATGGACTAAGATGCTATTATTATTATTATATTAGTTTCTGCCCACACATGATTGAAAGCTCTTTCAGGTCAGAAGTGTCTTTTCTTCATCTATATCCTTTGAAAACAGCATCACAGGGACCCTTTACACATTCGAAATATGCAAGAGTGTAATTGTAGGATGAGCGTTTAAGTGAAAGAATGGCTTGGCAATAGCTGCTCTAGCAGTACTACTTTATAAAGTGTCTTTGTAATTGCAGATGCTGCAGCACCCTCAAGATGCACCAGGCTGCCTTAATGCTATTTCCTGTGTCCTTTGCCCATGTGAAACACAAGAAGCGAATCAGAATGCTTTCACCACAACCTACCAATGTGCCCTGCCTGTTGTTTCACAGCTTACACAATGCTTGCTCTCCTTTGAGAGGAACACCGTTTCCTGACATACTTTTGCCCTGGGATTTCTGGCTGGCTTAGGATATTTCATATGTGCTACTTTTCTTCCTGGAGGATGGTGTGCAGGAAACCAGAATATGTAGGGTGGCAAAACATTCCAAAGTATGACTCTTTGTGTAACATTAATTTGTACTAATTATTTTGGAAAATAGTGGAAAAAGGAGAATCTCCAAAAGCAGTGTACGTTTTTCTTTTGTAAGGAAAGTTTACATTTATAAAGGAACTCCCTACTTGTAAGGCCATCTCCCTCTGTACCAGAAGAAAAAGATGACTCTTAACCATAAGGGATTCCCATCAGTGGACAAAGGATGAAATTAACACACACAGCTAACTTGACTCTTATTTATTACACGTGCCCTAATCCAGTCCCATAACGTGTCTTCTCTATAGCCTGTTTTCTTTTGTTTTAGCTGAAGATGGTACACAAACCTCTGTTCTGAGCCCTCCTGCCAGTTGCTTACTCATGGGTACTCTCATGTGTTGCGTGCACGGCGCATGTTAATAAAACACTTTTCTCTTGTCACTCTGTCTTTTGCTACAGATACCCAGTCTAAGACCTACAAGGCCAGACAGGGAGGAAAAAACTCAGCATTTTACCTCCTTTATACTCTCTTTTAGAAAGATGGTAGACTAATAAAGCTGAATCTGAAGTTATTTGAGAAATAAACATAAGGACATTAAATAGAAGTAATTATGTCAGTATTTATTGACATAATTTGCTCATTAAGGAAAAATACTTTTTTTAGCAGAAAGAGGAATGATTGTGAAATTTCCAAAAGTAACAATTTTGAGATTTACAAAGTAAGTCAGAGATTCAAGAATGTCCAGCAGCAACATCTCAGAACTCACATTGCCAATTTCAACTTCTGAAGTCCATGTTGATTTAATAATACTCAGGTCTGCATCCTCTGGGTCTAAATATTTTTAGAAAACCAGGATCATGACCTATAACTCTGGCCTCTTTAAGAATATAAAGTGTCTATGAATCCCACGGACACTTAGTATAAACACGTTTGTTAAAAATACTAAAGGCTTAATTATTTGACAATTTTTAAAGTTGTAATTCACTAGCACTGAATCTAGGAATTACTGAAGAAACACTACCCCATAATATGTAGTTACTCTTACTAAAATTTGTTATTAATAAATGTTGGCATATTATTACTAGGTCATAGTTTTTAGCTTGATTGTATTTTTGAAAGTATACACTTACGCACCCCACCCTTTATTTTTTACCTAAATACCTCAAAGTACTTCAGTTTGAGTGATTTTGATATGTTTGAAATTTCACTTGGGTTAAAAGGAGGTCCAGTGAAATCTCAACATATGCCAAAGTATAAAGAATGTTTTGAGTGATTTTGAATGAATAACTATAATTTGGATAGTCCTTTTTCTTTTTGTGAAATATTCTTATTTTATATTTCACACTTCAATGACTAGTTGAAATCTTACTGTTTTCATTTTCTAGGACTACAGCAGCAAGTCATCACACAATTGAAGACTCAAAACAAAGGAATTTTAGCCTTTCAGAACTCTAGGGGCCAGAAGTCTAAAATCCAGGTGTCCGCAGGGCTGTATTTCCCACAAAGATGACAGAGGAGAATTGTCCTATGCCACCTCCAGCTTCTATTGGTTGCTGATTTTCTTGGTTTGGGGCCACATCACTCAAATATCTGCTTCTACTTCCACGTCACTTTTTACTGTGTGTCTCTTTCACTTCTGTGTCTCTTGTGAGGCTACTTCGCATTCAATTTAAGGTCCTTATCTTAAAATATTTAATTAATCTGCAAAGATGCTTTATCCAAACAAGGGAGCATTTATACCCACCCGGGACGAGTTAGGGGCACATCTTTTATATGGGTCACAGTTCTGCCAATATACACGATTTTCTTCAGGAATTCCATAAGAATAAAATATTTCTTTTAGGATAAGGTGAGCCTGCACAGTTTCTATGTCCCTTTTATTTTTATTAGGTTGGACCTTATAGTTATAAATTACACGGATGTGCTCATGGGTTACATTTGATCTTAGTTTCATAAATAAATTCATTTCCATATGCAGATTTTTATTGCTATTTTTGTTGGTATTTTGGTCAGCTATCTCAGGAAGAGTTATAGTTTTATTTACAATTAATCATATTATTTGTAGATGGCACGCTTTTTAACATGTAAGGATGGTCATAATGGAAGGCTTTTTTCCCTTCTGCCTTAAATTATGTGTCAGTTTATATAATATATCTTTCAATAGTGAAAAGAAAGAATCTCAAAGATGGAGATGATTCGGAGTTAATTTCACTAACGTTCAAGAGTAACATCTGGAAGTCTTAGAAGTGATTTAGGGCAAATATCAGCACATGTTTCTTGTGGAGAAGGCCCAGTGGAAGAAGCATATAAACATTTGAAAATAATTCACTACTAATTTTTTCAAACAGTATTGTGAAACTCTACATATTCTAACTCCTCTCGCTCAATTCCAGTATTCTTCTGGTAGAACCCCAAGCCACCAAGCGTGCTGCGAACACAATTTCCACACCTTCCATGGCTGCTGGAATATTTTTGCTTTCCTACAGTTTTATATATACTCTAAAATAGTCATTACTCAAATACAAGTTGTAAGATTCTGACAAGGATCTCTTTCACTCTGATGCTTCCATGATATTTGAGATTTGGGGCGACATAAACAAGAAAACAGAGTTTACTTAACTAACACAACTGCACTAAATAAATAAACAAAGCTCAACTCAAATACAGACTGGGCTTTGCAGTGTGCAAACAGACCCAAAACCAAAACAAGGAACATCTGTACTTCCACGCCACTGGAGCATCGATTTGCTTTTAAGTGTTCAAGAAGAATAAAAATATGTTTGCTTTGATCACAGTGATGATTTTTATTCAAATTTAGTTCTCATTATTGCTGATTTATTTTGACTCATTCCAAGGATTGCCTTATTTATTTTATCAATCATTTCTTTTAAAAGCCATTTGTTTGTAAAGGTGACCAGATGATATTCAATTTTTCCTCCAATTTATAGCTCAGCTGAGGAGAGGTATGGATAACAAATAAATTAATTGTATATTCTCAGAATTAAAAACTATTTTAATAATGCTTCCACCCTGAAACTCTTCCATTGATAGTGAAAACTCACAAATAGGATTCTAACAAAGAAAATACATGTAACATTCAGCAACTGCCTAAAGGAGCACACAAGCACAATGGTTTGTTCATACTGCCTCTCAGCATCATGGGTTTATAAAGAGAAGTTAAGAATAATTAGAGCAATTGGCTTTACTGACACAAGTGCAAAAAAATTATAAACCAGAACCAAAAATCGTACAACTCTGTTCTAAGAGGGAAACATGATGTTTAATCATAAAATGTAATCCAGTTTTCCATCGCTGACATAGAAATTCCACAAAAAGAATTTATCTATTTCTTCAGGACTATATCCTCAGAACTAAAACAATTCCTGGCCCCTGCTTGATTCTGATTCAAACCATTTGGTTTGAACACCTTTATACCTTACCAAGGTTTAAGGAAGATGTGCTCTTCCATTTTGTATTACAGAGTTTGGAGAGGTTTTGCCAGGGACAATGTCTCTGTAGGTAAAAGCAAAGCTTTCTCGAATTTTAGGAAAGACTCTCAAACTGTACCCAGTTAACATCTTCATTGTTAACAGTGAGAGAAAAACCCGGGTCAGGGTCAGAATGTCCATTGTGTAGAGTGGCCCCGGGAGTAAGTGAGAGAGGCAAGACTAAAATTCATCACCCCGGTCCTCGGTTCTAAAATGACAGTGTAGGGCGACAAGGACGTCGCTGGCCTTTGAAGTCATAGAGGAAAAATCTTAAGCCTTCCAACTTCTGTGACTGAACAAACACTGCTGAGGACCTTTCTAAAAATACGTCTGAATCCAAGTCACGTTATAATTCTTTCACACTCCTCTTACCTTTGCCCATTCCTCAGCCTTCTCTCTAATATCTGCATTTAGGCTCTTTCTTACCATCTTCTTTTTTCTGTTTTCTTTACCTTTTCTCTTCTTGATGATTTTAATGTTTTTCATGTTATTCTAATCTAATCTCGAATTTCACCTAATAAAAAAATCCTTATTTTTCTGACAAGGACCCTGGAGAGTAAAAATAACTTCCCAGAATGTTTCAACAAATGACTGGCAGACCTGGGACTAGGACCACAGGTCTTGTGTCCTTAGCTGCTTCTTTGTTTATAGGAAAAATAACCCAATATTTTGTTGACTTCTGTACTCACTGGGTCGTCTATATTTCCCTTCATTAACCATGCTATTTTATTTAACACAGCCAGGCCAAACAAAACCTTTCCTCTGACCTGTGCCCTTCTTCTTTAGGACAACTCAGTTAATCATCTAATATTCTCTCCTTCCTCTCTCTAGTAATATACATCTACAATACCCAGTAAATAATTTATTAATATCTCATTTGGGGACACATATACCATCACTCTGGAAATACCTGAAAATGATCTAGTGAAATCTCCTGTTTGAGATAAGAGAATTCTGAGAGTCAAATGATTTTGTCAGGCTTCTAAGTGTTATAGGATACTCTGAGACAAAGGAAAGAAAAGAAGGAAGGAAATTTTCTTTATATGGCAAGAAATTTGTAGATAGTCTGCGGTTGTGCTTCCATTTTACATATGGGGACACTGAGGCTATGGGAGTTATATCACTGTGTGAGACATAATTTGAGGTTAGAACAGTTGGTTCTCATTTTCAAAATCCACACTCTGAATCATCAAATGCAATTAATTGCCCCTTAATTTGAAGAGTGGCAGAAAGCTTTTAAAGAGCCGGAATTTATTTATGGTATTTAAATGTCTGTGTCCCAGGAGAAACTGGTACACTATCCAAACTAGCAGGGAAATAAGCACAAATTGTCTTAAGAAGAGTTTTCCTTCCCGGGACTCAGAGAAGCTGAGGCAGGAGGATCACAAGTTTGAGCTCAGCCTGGGCAACTCAGTGATTTAGCAAGACCTTGTCTCAAGATAAAAAATAAAACAGGTCTGGTATATAGCTCAGTATGAAGGCCCTGAGTTTAGCCCCCAGTCCCATTAAAAAAAAAAGGACTTCTGTATTGGTAAAAAATTCACAACCAATTCTATTAAAGGAACATTTACTTCTAGACTTAAAATAACTATCTTCAAAAATAGAAAAACAAGCTCAGTTTAAAATAATTTGACTTTTTGTTTCCATGGGAATGAAGGAACTTGAAGAGTAAGACAGGATGAGAAAAATTAAACATATATATATTTAAGTGATAACTGCATTGAATTTCTAGATAAACAAAGCAGCCATTACCATTTAAATGCTTGACAGCTGCAGAAATAACTGAAAATGACAGTAGCCAATACTATACGAGGCTGAAGCATGTAATTTACATCTCAGTGAAATTAAACATACTATAATAGTTTAGCTCCAAGGCAACAATACCATCAAATTTGCAATAGTAGATTATGACATCATATGAAGCCTTGGGGTACACATTTAGAGCTGGCTATTATGGACTGTAAGCTGTGCTGGTGTTCTGGTTAGTTTTTCATTTAATCCATTGCAGGCTTCTATTTAAAAAGAAATATAAAAGTGGTGGAGGATGCTGCTTTCTACAAAAGCTGTGAAGCCTCGGGTTGCAGGAATGCCACACTGAGAGTCAGTAATAACAGCTTAGACGGGAAAAGCACTGAGAGGTCAGAGTTATATTGAACGGCTTAATAAGATTCATTTCTTTTATGGTCAGTAAGTGTAATTTTGGGAGGTTTTCAAACTTACCTTTCTTTTGCAAATGCTTCTTTGCTAAGACTGTACAATGTTGCAGTAACAGTAAAAACCAACTAGGTTTATAGAAGATTTATCTTTATAGTAGCGATCTGAACAAGGTAGAACGTATGGCAACACAAGAAGTGCAGATACTCGCAAGGGACAAAAAAAAGTGCGGGGATTTGTGAACATCTAAAAAGGTTTTCAGTATTTTGTGTGTAAATGACTCACTCTGGAATTCCAATTGCACACATAACTCAAACCTAATTTTTCAAAAGGGCCAATTTTCCAAAACTTTTTGCGCTTTGTTTCATCTTATAAACTATTCTCAAGGGTTAGGGAAGCTTCTTAAAACTCTCACGGTTGGTATGAGAAAGGATCATATAGCTTGAAAAATCCCCTTTCTTTCCACCAGATGATTCTAACATTCTTGTCAAAAGGTTGTGTTCCCTTCATACTCAATCCCAGACGCTGAAAGAGTAAAAATTCCTCATGAATTGGGAGAGGACACTTGAGGATCAGGGAGATAAAAATGAGTTGGCAAAAATTCTTCAACTACTGATTGCCAGTTCCAGGATTGGAACTGAGGCTGCTTTTTCTCACAGCTCAAGGCTCTTTCTACAGTGGGCGCCTATGTGAATCAAAGACCCATGGAAGCTATTCAGTGAAACATAGCGGGAAAATACATCTGCTATATGAAAATGCAGGGCAGAGGGTGACACGACTCTGGCTAAACGATGATTTAAGCAGAGGCTTCACGGGGTGTTTTTCTGGAGATCTGGCTGTCTTGGTACGGCCCTCCCACCTCCATGAATGCAGCTACATGTGTAAGGTGAAGCCTTAGGAAATGGAACGTTCAAGTAGAGAATTTCAATCACATATGGAGAGTCAGGCTGGCCCCAGATCATCAGCTGCTTACAGGACAAAATGAAGAAAGTGCACCTGGCTCAAGGTAGCTCACTGGACAACACAAGAACCCTGCAGCCCCAAGGAAACTGTCACTTTTAATGGTTCTCCCAGTGCAACTTCCTTTCTTGAAGCCCAGGAATAAAATATAGGACAAATATCACCAATAATATCTAGCAGTGGTCAATTTGGGTGAGTTTGCACGGAGAAGAAAGAACTAGAAGAGTGTATACCGCCCTAGCACAGCTGGGATTTGGGGTGAGATGGTGCTGAGCAAAACTCTCTAGGAGGGCCAGAAATTTGGAGATTTTGGTGCATGTAAGGAGGGAAGGCTCAGGAAAAGCGACGAGGGGAGTTTAAGGAAAAACACCATTAACCTTAAACCCTGGTTAGGCTGCGTTTGCCTTAGCAAATTTGAAGGATGAGAAGGCTCCGAGTCACAAACGCTCCCCAGAAATGTGTCTTAAATATTGAACATTTAACACTCAGACAACAGAAGGAATGTCAGAAAAGTCTATGAGAAATCCCATTTCTGAGCTTTAGATGACACTGTTAAGATACATTTCATATAGACATGAGAATTAGGTAAGTAGATAAAATTCTCTAATTCCTCATTTCCAAAAGTGAAAAAGGTAAAAGAAACTAGGAAGTTAACAAAGAACATTGGATGGAAGGAAAAGAGGCTCCAGAAAGCCTTGAATTTGAAAAGCGGAAATACTGAGATCATGGGAGAGAGGCCTCTGCCTCTAGAGACTGCCCTGCAGGGTATTTAGTGAAAATGATGATTCAAACAGGAAAGGAAAGTTTACTAAAACTTCCTCTTAGTAATTCTGGGAAAACGACTTCTTACATCTTTTGCCTGAGGGGAAAAAAAGCAGTTTAGGGAAGTTCTAGCAAAAAAATGCCAATATATAAAGTAACACGCCAGGGAAACTCTTATTTAAAATTTTCTCTTTCTGGGAGAGTTTTTCTCTCCTCCATATGACTTTTTTCTTCTCCTTATTTTATCATTGTTTATTGGAAACGGTGAGGTTTGTTAAGGTAGGAAGAAACTGGGAACCGCCTCATTAATAATACTGTAAAGATCCGATCCTACACGTTATAGCTGCAAACCACTACAGACAAAGGAAAATTCATGGCAAAGTCAATGAGCAGATTATAGTAGGGGAAAGAAGATGGTAGAATATTTCCATTTACTTATTGACGGCCACTTTTTCTCCTGTTGAATTTAGGACAAATAATGCAGAAATATTGGACACAATGATCATAAGCTTTTTCTACAGGTGTACAAAGCAATGATTATACTGCCCCACACCAAATCAACAGGAACTCAGGAACTCAGAAGTAGCCCACACATGAATCACTTGGCTAATTCTTTGATATTTTCTTGCAATTCACTTTTCTTTGCAGAATTTATTCTTCAATAGCCATTGTTACTGAAACTTATGTTTGCAAAAGCAAGAGAGTTGATTAATAGGTATTTTATACATCTGGTATTTTCTCATAAAAGACTGGAAAACTTATTTCAATTATCATACCACCAACAAGGATGCAATCTGTTCACCAGGCCTGTTTACGAGTGGCTGCTTTCAGTAATGGTTGTTTTCTTAGCAAGGGAAATGAAATATAATATTATTAAACAGAGATATGCAGAATGAGGTGTCAACTTATCCATCTTCCTGATGTTTATAGGCTTCATTTTTTAGAATGTTTATTTTCTGGGACCATGCGTTAAAATATTTCCTACTTGAAAGGATGTAATTTCTTTTATTCAGGTTTTAATGTCCTTGAATATTAACATTCTCAAACTTATAACCAATCAACTAAAGAAACCTGTGGTAGGTATTCTATTAAATCCATTTGGATAAATGTGTTATAACGAGAGAGACAATAAAAGTGAACACTTTATCTTTGCGTGAGGAAAAGAACAGGTCTTTGCCAGAAGGATCACATAAATGATTTTAATTTTTAGAAGCCACCTGTGATAATATGGGTGAGGAAGATGGTGGTGAGTGAAAAAAAAAATCAGTGAGTTATTCTGTGTGTGTGTGTGTGTGTGTGTCTTCGGGGGGGGGTGAATCAAGATACTGTAATGAAAATAGTATAACTCAGATTTGAAGACTTTTAGTAAAATCATTAGAAATGCCCAGTTACATCTGCTTTTGACGAAGTGGTAAACTCTTATTTCACTAACTTTGATTATATTTTTGAGGGGTAGAAATGGGAAAGAATGGTTTTTTTTTTTAAAGAAAAGTACTGCTACTCCTATAATTATAATTATTTCCATTATTTTCCCAGGTAGGCATGCTGTTAATGAGTGGGCCAACTTTTAGATAAGGGAAAGCAAATCACATCCTAAGAGAGAAGGACAACTTAGGCAGTAGATACTGTAGAACTCTACAAAGCCACTCATGGCTGATATTTACGTAAGGAAAAATATTAAAATTGGCAAGATGTCTTGCATCTCATACTGTAATTCTCTTATCATGATTTAATATGTAACGACTAGGCCGTGAAAATAATTTTACAATAAGAAAATACTGCTTTTTGAGATATTTCTTAGGTCAGCATGGTCCAGAAGAAGAGTCATCGATTCAAAACTTACAGAACACTTCACATTTCAGTCACATTTCACATTCCGTCATCACATGTAGCTACTGGCTACCCTAATGCATAGTAAAGCTCTGAATGGCCTGAAATGCCAAAATCCTTTTTCACTTTTTTGAAAGAAATGAGGTCTAAAATGTGCCTCAATATAACTCAGTGAAAAACTGGCCTAGTGTAGAAATCAATGAATCTTTGGTGTCATTAGTCACTTAGCCAATGATTTCTAGAGCTAGACTATACACACGAAAATCAGGGGTACTTGTTTTTAACGGAATCTCTAAATTTGTTTGCTTGCTTTTAATAAAATGTTTCTATTGCAGACTTTTTTTTCATACAGAACACACAAAATCCATTTTCAACACTGACTAAAATACACACCCTTTTGACTTACTGAAATGAAATCTGTCTATTGTTTAATTTATTAAGCATTGTGATGAGTCTGCTTTTAAAACATTATCCAGCTTACTGACAGTTCTTAATAATTTTGGTGACCTGGACACAAAACCACTTGTATTCTTTCTAGAAAAATGCGAGAGCATGTGAGAGTATGTATTTACATATATATAAAATATATGTGTCATTTCATGTTGATATAGTCTTAGTTCTCAGACATGCTAATGCTCAGGTTAAAAGAATTGATTCATCATGAAGTATGTGTGAAAGAAAAAATGAATAGTTATTTGTTGAAAAATGAACTTCAAGTATAGTCAATACTCCTGGGGGCTCTCTTACATTTTGATGACTACTGAAATCTTACTGTCTTACAGGACCCCAAATAAAGCATTCTCATTAATGACTGTAAGAATTTCACCCTCTTTCATTGAATTCTTTGATACATATTCTTTTCTCTTTTACTATTATTTTTTGCACATGTATTTCCCACAGAGGACTTGAGGGAAAAGATCATGTCTTTTCTTTTGTCCTGTCATTTAAAACACACAGCATAGCATCTTGCTAGTTTTGAACTGAGTCTATATGAACAATAGCAATGCACTTTTCTGCTTTCGCTCAATAGGATAACATAACTATGTTGAAAGGATAATCTCATATTCCATTCCCAACAAACACCTGGAAAGCCTTGCATAGGTTTTTAAGTGCTAAAATTTTATGAAAACATCATATTCTCTGCACCTAGCATAGTGCCTGTGTCACGGTAAATACATATATTTTTGCTGAATTAATAAACATTGCCATTCAAAAGATGTCCATTTGTATTTCAAGCTGCTTATTGTGGTTTAGATCTAAAATGTCCCCTAAAAGTCTCATGTGCTCAGAGGTGGAGTTTCTGGAAGGCGATTAGGTCATGGAGGTGCTGTGCCATTGAGTAGATTCATTCATTAATGAGTTTACCCTGAATGTGAGGTTAGGAAGTGGTACCTGGCTGAAGGTGGGTCACTGGAAGTGTGACCAGGAAGGTTAAATTCTTTTCCTCACTTCCTTACTTCTCTCTCTGCTTCCTGAGCACCACGGTTGAGCAGTTGTCCTCTACCACACTCTTGAGTCATGATATACCTGGTTTGTAACGAGCTGACCATGGACTAAAGTGAGACAACTTAAACCACTTCTCCTTTAAGTTGTGGGTGCAAGATATTGTGTCTCAGAGATGAGAAAGCTGAGTAATACATTGCTTTATTGAACTCTTCATCTTTCATCCACGATTGTGTAATATTGTGGTTTACTTTCCTCAAGGATCCTACACTTTGATTTTCAATACATGTAATAAATATAAGCTTATTACCTATCATTCTTTAACTTTTGCTTAGATAGTGGAGCTATAATGGCAAACATATCTGTTAAAGTTTCTGTGTTAAAGATTTTATATTACAGTGAGAGAGGCATGGAAGCGGGTAATTAGAGGAGAAGGGAAGGAAGAGGGTCATGAGCCATGGTTGAGACACAAGCAGCAGCCACAAGATCCCACAGAGCCTTGTAGGCCACGGTAAGGAATTCGGGTTCTCTTCTGTTTGAGATGAGAAGTCCTTAGGGGCTTTCAGAAGGAAAATGGTTTATAAACTACCATGTAAAAAGATTGCTCTGGTGAAAAAAGAAATGGTGGATTAGGAGGATTCTACTATCATTCTCTAACAGAAACATTGGTTTTGACAAATACCTCCAAGTGAAAATAACTTTGTAAGAGCCAGAAGATTGGCCATGGATGCTCCAGGGCAGTGTTAGGCCGTGTGAATGCGAGAATACACTCACTGAAGGAGGTGAGAATGGTGCTACTTTACCCACTTTGGTCCTCTCCCAGGCAAAACAGGGTTATGGGAGACTCCCTCAGCCTGTGATTTCTTCACTGGAGGAAAGTGAGAACAATAGCGAGTGAGTTCATGGCACTCACAGCCATGTGGAATGGTGACCACGAGGCCCACTTTTTGTCACTCCATGGAGAATACTGAGACTGTCAGCTAGCAGAGTGGTTCAGAGTCACTTGGAGCAGAAAAGAAGGACTGCAGACTCTACTGATGGTTGCACCTAATTTATCAGAAAGCCTGTACATAAGCCACTTGGGATAACTCACCTGTAGGTCATTTCCGGTCCATGGGCACCCAAATACTCCATTCACCAGGCTTTTACCTCCTCTAGGGCAGTACCCAGAACATGATCCTGCCCACAGTGAGTGAAAATATCTTCCACAGTCAGGGACTTGACTCTATGGGATTGCAAGAAGACATATAAAGTTGCGTATCATAGATTAAATTTCTTAGGGGAAACGATCAGGAGGGTCTAGGCACCTGGCTTGGCTTTGCAGATGAGAGAAAGAACACAAATTAGACAGTTCTCTCAAAAGTAGCAAGCAGAGTACAGTGGACACATCCATCAGAGACATCTGAGAGACTCAGAAACCCTTGCCAGGCTGTTTGGGGAAGATATTTCCATTCTAAAGCCAGTCAGTAAAGATTGGAAGTGGCTGCTTCTTAAATGTAAATGCAGCAATGCAAGACTAAGAAAAATGAAAAACCAAGGAAACTTGATACCACCAAAGGAGCATGATAATATTCATAATCACTTCGAAAGATTTGAAGATCAATGAATTGCCTGACAATTCAAAATAACTGTTTTAAGGAAGCTCAATGAGCTACAAGAAACACAGATAAACAACTTCATGAAATGGAACTTCAATGAAGAAAATTTGTAAAATAAGAACCACACAGAAATTCTGGAGCTAAAGTTTACAATGAATGAAACAAAGAATGCAGTCTGTGAACTTAGTAAGAGAGGGGAAAAATAAAGATAACAAGGAATGAAGAAAATCCATAGGAATTATGGGACACCATAAAGAGGGATAACTTGTAAATCATGGCATTGATAAAAAAGAAGATACAGAGAAAGGGGCATAAAGCTTATTTAAAGAAATAATGGCTGAAACATTTTCAAATCTAAGTAGTGCTATGTAAAAATGGATACATGAGGCTCAAAGGTCTGTAGTTAGAGTCAATTCAAAGGAGACTTCACTAACACATATTTGAATCAATCTGTCTGAAATCAAAGACAGAGGGAAATTTAAAGGTGCCAGAAGAAAAGCCACATATCACATATAAGCCTCTTTCTCCCCTGCATGACCAGTAAGGCCATCAAGAGATTCGTCAGGGAAACCTTGCAGGAGAGGGTAGTGTGGGATGATTTATTCGAAGAACTGAAAGAAAAAAGCCTTACCAACCAAAAATACTTCACACTTGTCCTTCAGCAATAAAGACAAATGAAGAGTTTCCCAGATAAATAAAAGCTGAGGAGTCCAATACTAGCCTTTCCTTACAAGAAATGCTGAAGGCAATTCCTCAAGCTGAAACAAAAGTTTACCAATTAGTAACATGAAAATATATGAAAGTGTAAAAGTTATTGGGAAAGATAAGTGACCTAGAGTATTTTAACCCTGTAAAAATGGGGTAGAAATCACTTTTAAAGATGTGACAGTAGGTTGGGGATTTAGCTCAGCGGTAGAGCTCTTGCCTAGAAGCGCAAGGCCCTGAGCTCCATCCCTGGCACCCGCCTCCAAACAAAACAAACAAACAAACAAACAAAACCCTTAAAAATGTAACAGTAAAAAATGTTAGAAATAACTGTAGGTGAAATAATGTGTTAAGGTATATTTAGTGTGAGAGTTATAAATTATGACATCAAAAACAAACTTTTTGAGGAAAAATTACGGTTCTTATGCACATAAATTGATTATTTACTTAAAGAGGTTGGAATAAACACAAAATATTTATGTAAGATCATAGTAACCACAAATCAAAAAGCTAATGTAAATATATAAAATATAAAGAGAAACATGTCAAAGAACATAACTACAGAAAATCATCTAATTACAAGGGATGAAGGCAAGAAAGGAACAGATAAAGGAAGAAAGGTACAAAATATCTATAAAACAGTCAGAAAATAACAAAGTGGGAATGTTGTCTTTACTTATCAATTGTGACTTTAAAGGTTAAATAATTAAATTCTTCAATCAAAAGACATAGAACGGCTGAATGGATAAATGAATGGATTTGCTGTCTATATGAAACCCACCTAGGCCTGAAACACACACATGAGGTGCACAGAAATGTGTTTTAAAAGATGTTCTATGCAAGTGAAAAGAAAAAAAAATAGGAGAGGCAGCTATACTTAGATACATTAGATTTCAAAATCTGCAAAAACAGTAAAGAAAGTCCTTATACAATGATAAAAGAATCAGAGTATATAATAATTTTAAATATATATATGTAACCCAACACCAGAACATCCAAATATGTAAGTATTACCAGATCTGAAAAGAAAAATATTCAGCCATACTATAATAGTGAGAAATTTAAATATCCCAGCTGACCAGTGACCCACACAGAAAGTCAATATGCAAATATTGCACTTGGACTGCACATCAGATGAAGTTGGCCTCAGCGGCATATACAGCACATTCCATCCAATAGCATCAGAAAACACATTTTTCTCAAAAGCACACAGGACATTCTCTAGGATAGAGTATATGTTAGGTCATAAAACAAATTTTAGTAAATTTCAGAAGACTGAAATAATATCAAGTGTATTGTTGGTCTACCACAGCATAAAACTAGAAATCAATAACAGCAGGAAAATTGGAAAATTCAGGAATAAGTGGCAATTAAAAATGTTCCTCCTAAAGAACCAGGGAGGATATGCTTGCTTCGGCAGCACATACACTAAAATTCGAACCAGGGGGGAAAAGAAAATATCAAAAGGGAAATTTAAAAAAATGTATTGAGATAATAATGGGAAGACAGCATATCAAAACTTACAGGATTTGGCAAAATCATTTTGAGGAAGAACGCTTAAAGTGGTGAATACTCACATGAAGATAAAGGAAAGATCTCAAGTAAACAATCTATCTTTGCATTTTAAGGAACTAGAATATGACAAGTAAAGTAAATGAAAAGTTAGTAAAAGGAAAGAAAAAATTCCAAAGCAAAAATTAATGTAATACTACAAAAATGCCAGGAAAGATAAGTAAAATGAATAGTTCATTTTGGAAAAGATAAACAAAATCATTGAAATTTTTCTAGACCAAGGAAAAAAGGACACAAATTAAAAGAGAAATGGAAGAGGAGACATTACAATTGATACCCAAAATTGAAATGATCATAAAAAACTACTATTATATACCAACACATTGAACACTCTAGAGGAAATAAATAAACTCTTCCCATAAACAACCTATCAGAATTGAAATATGAATAAGAAGGAAATCTGAACCGACCTACAGGATTAAGAAGATTAAATTGTTAATAAACCTCCCATCACAGCAAACCACAGGACATGATTGCTTTATTAATACCTTTTACTTTATCCTTATATCAAACCATAAAAGGCTACTATGAGAAAAGAAAATTACGGGCCAATATCCAAGAAATTAAGATATTCTAGTTTCTGCAACTACTATATGCATAAGTCTGGGAGGTATTTTGCTGAATGAAATTAATCAGACACAGAAAGACAAACACTGCATGATCTCATATATACGTGGAATTTAAAAAAAATCTAACCTATAAATATACAGGGTATAAAGGCCATTATCTGAGGTTGGGGTGATGGGGAAATGGGGAGATGTAGTTCAAATGGTTCAAACTTCTAGTTATAAGTCAAATAAGTTCTAGAGAGCTAATGTACAGTATGGAGACTACGGTTAATAATAAGGTATATACTTGACATTTGCTAAGAGAGTAGATCTTCGATACTCTCAACATATAAATAAAAAAAGGTAACTATATGAAGTAATGGATATGCTGATTAGATTAATTGTGGTAATCATTTCACAAATTATATTAAAACATCAGGTCATATAACTTAAATACATATAAATTTTATTTCTTGACTATATCTCAATAAATCAAGCAGGAAAAATAAGTATGAAAACTACAACTTGTGTTAACTGCTGTGAGGCAAATAATTATAGATGATATGGAGAGTAAGCAAGGAAAGACATATATTCAGTTAACAACATCAAGGGAGACACTTTCTGAGGGTGTGGGATTTAAATTAGTTGATATAGAAGATAAGAATAAGCCAGTGGTGGAAAAAGGGACAGAGGAACTGTTCCAAGCAGTGGAAGTCCATACACCAAAGTCCTGAGGTGGCAAAGAGTTTGGAATACTGGAGGAAAGAAAACAAGTTGCCACAGTGAAAGTATGGTGAAGAGCAGAAAGTAAAATGTACTTATATTGGTGACTTGGGAAGGGCCAAGTCATGACAAGGATGTGAAAAATTTGATTATAAGAAAAAAAGGAAGACATAGAGGTATTTAGATGGGGAACATGATCTAATTTATGTCATATAAAATTTTTCATGAGAAACCATAAGTGTAAATAAGGACAAAGGGGTAGAATAGATATTTTGTTTAAAAAAGAAAA
>PVJO010029062.1:0-17285 GCA_004026905.1 Hystrix cristata | reverse complement strand
TCTCCGTAAATCTAAATTAGCGTCTGCAGCCGCTGTCTTAGAAATGCAGACTGCAGCTCTGTGCTTCGTTCCGAACACCCACTGGTCTTGAGCTAAATTGAAGTGGTGAAGGAGTATTACTTAAAGGTCGGTAATCTTCACGCAACATCACTTTGGCAATGAAATTAAAACCCCTCGAAGGCAATTCTGCTTCGTAGCCGAGTGCCACAGAGGCGCTGGTTTAGGCAAATTCTGTTGCCTTTGCAACTTTCAGCGGTGTTTTTCAGTGTGTGCTTTTGATGTCTGCTACATTAACCAAGAAGCGATCAACAATAAAACCTCGAGCTAGTTGGCAGGGTAAGGAGAAACAGCAGCATCCCACAGGAGGGACGGAGTCCTGCCCTAACTGGGGAGGGAGAGAGGGGCCTCTTCTCCCTCCATCTCAGATGGAGAGCGGGAAGCAATTCTTCCAAAGGAAACACGCATTCTCCCGGGGAAACTGAGGCACCAGTGTGATCTCAAATCTAGAAGCTCGCGTGTCAGGGACCCAATCCAAAGTGACAGGCTGAGTCAGCAAGTCGACGTCTTTCCCGGACTGTGACATCCAGAGGCACCTGAAGGGACGGTTGGTCATGCCGTGGAAGGACGCAGTTGGAGGGGCAGGTGATCATGTCATTAGACAAATCTGCCAAACCCTCACGATGGGATGCACTTCTTTTTGTTCTAGTTGTCCCTGCTGGAGAGCCAAGGTGGTCTTTTGGGGCTTGGTCCCCAAGGCTGTCCAGCCTACTTTCTCTCCAGCCCCTTGAATATGATGGTTTTAATCTGGATGTGGTGGTGAAAGTCTGTAATCCAAGCACACCAGAGGCTGAGGCAGGAGTATTGCTGCCAGGTCCAGGCCAGCCTTGACTATGTAGTAAGACCATGTCTAAAAAAATAAATACATAAAATATGATACTTGTAGTGGGTTATTATGCTCTCGTGGGATGAGAGACAGAAGGGAATCTGGGGAAAGCCAACCCCACCCCATCCGCCCCTGGAAAACTAAGAACCAACTAGCAGAGTCAAGGAGGGCTTGACAGAGAAAGGTCCTACTTCATCTTACATTTTTTCCATTTGAAAATTTAGACAAGTCAAGTTTTATTAGTGCAAAAGTCAAAGGAAGCAGCCCTGAAGCAAGCAGCTGGCATCTCAGTGCAGAGTGGACTGGGGGTTGAGAACCCAGAGCACACAGAGTGCTGATCAGGTGAGCGTGTGTCCGCCCCTGCTGGGTCCTGGGCTGCGGCCCCACGCGGTGACTCCAGGGTCCTCGCAGCCAGCGCCACTACCTAGCATCTGCTCTCGCAGGACTGGCCTCCTGTCTGGTACCTCTTGGTGCCAAGGACCCTAACACTGCAGCGCTTGAATCCTGAAGGACTGACGCTCAACATGAAGTGTTCAGACAGGTAGGAGAGGTGGCTTGTGAGGCCTCAGAAACATAAAGCCACCAGGGGCCTCCAGGGCCTCCAGGGGCACTGGTCACGGGGACCTTGGAGGGTGAGGAAAGTGTCCGGGGGCTCAGGGTCAGAGGAAGGGACTGCGCATCTGTCAGGAAAGGGGCCCAGGGACAGTGGGAGAAGGGGCTGGGGACCAAGTAGAAAGGGCCCAGCTGGACTCCTCAGATCCACGCAATGTAATTTGTCACTCATGACCCTAAAAGTCTGTGCTACTTCTACATGCTACTTGTGTGTGTGTGTGTGTGTGTGTGTGAGAGAGAGAGAGAGAGAGAGAGAGAGAGAGAGAGAAAGAGAGGAAGAGAGCCCCTGACCAACAAATAAAAAACAACATGTCAATACCACTAATGAATGTTTCTACTTCAGGGCCATGTGTGAGGTAGAAAGGTGAGTCTGTCAGTGTGTTTCAAAGGGTACCATCTTTGATCTCCACTGCAAAATAGCACAGAAGTAGAATACAACTTGGTGGGGCACACCTGTAATCCCAGCACCCAAGAGGCTGAGGCAGGAGGGCCATTGCAAGTTCAAAGCTGGCTTGGGTTACATAGTTCAAGGCCAGAGTAAAGTAAATGATGAGACCCCGTTTCAAAACAAACAAACAAACAAAAAAGCACAGGAGTGATAATTTACTCAAAAAACAATATCAAAGAGAGTAATGAAATTTAAAATAGTCTCTTATAAATTACTGAGTTTCATAACAACCTTCTGAGAAAAAGCAAGTTTATGAGAGTAGAAATAGTAGCGTTAAGAAGGAACAGAAAGAATGAAGAAGAAAGAAAGAAAAGGCAGGAGGGGAGAGCTACCTGCCCAGCTCTTTTTATAATAGGATATCATTTGCCCTAATTCAAGGTTTGATCAAAAACTACTACAAATGTTTAAATTTTTAAAATATTATTACAGTAGAGGACACTTTGCCATGAATCCCCCTCAAAGTCCCCCCCCTCAGGTCGAACACACTATCCCACATTCTTCCGCTTCCCGCCGCAGCTCCAGAGTCCTCTTTCCTGGATGTCATTAGTTGTGTCGTAGTCATCCCCTTGAACCGACTCAAAATTTGCCCTCTCTTAGTTATTTTGACTTTGGGGAAGAGCCAGAGGACACGCTGTGGCAGATATGCTGATAAGGAGGACGAGGACACGGCGGCGTGTTTTTATTTAACAGAAATTTGCCGTGTTGGATCATTGCAGAGTGATCAAAAAGTACAGCGAACGCTTCAGTTTTAAAATGTCTTTCAGTAGAAGCTGCATTGTCATTAATCCCACGTAAACACTGCCCCTAACATCGCACGCACTCACCCCACCTTGGCAATGTGTCCTCTACTGTATCGTGACTTTTTCAAAGCCACCACTCACCGAACCTTCCCAGCACCCCGAAACATCGCCTAAGCTGTCCAGCAGGTGCTCCAATCCACACCCACGCGGTTCTGCCGGCTCCCTGGAACGTTAGAGAGTCTTATCGTCACCAATCTGAGCTAGAAAATTATCCATGAACTCAAACATCGAGTTGGGGAGGCTCTAGAAGTCGCAAAGGTACAGTGCAGCGCCAGTCAGGAAAGAGGGACAGAGAGGCAGCCACACACGCCCACCTTCCTCAGAGCCCTCCGGTTCTCCTGGGTGCCGGCTGAAGCCAAAGCCCTCAGGAAGAAGAGGGGGTGCACGCACGGGTTTCCCTCCCTCCCAACTGGTCCTCAGCTCAACTCCCGACTGCAGTCCCCTGGGACGTGCATCTGCATGGATCAGTGCTGCTCCAGAGCAGATTTCAAGCTCCTGCCTGCCAGTAATGAAGGGGAAAATCAGCGCAGTGCCAGAGAGCTGGCTGCCGGGAAAAAAAAAAAAAATGGTAATGCATTTAACTAATTTTCTTTTCCAGGGCTATTTACTGTAAAGAAAATGGGCCTCCATGGATGAAGAGAAACTCAACATTTGCATTCCTCTCTCGAATTTGATCACTCTGTTTCATCTTCATGCACCTCGGGAGTTCCCTGTGCCCAGGTACACAGGCTTCCGGCTTCATGTTTATTTTGATCATTTTCTGCACTGGCTTCCAGTCCCCGATCCCACTCTGTAGGTCAGAGCGGCACACAACCAAGTTGTAACCGTGGTCTGCCCCTTTTGCGGCAGGATGAGTAGCATAAATAAAAGGATGGAATTTCTGGAAGTCCTGGAGAATCCTACTAACCGGCTGAAGAGTTAAGGTCTCAGTAAGGAATTAGTCAACTGAACTAGTTAAGGAAATAAAACAAAACCTTTGAGGTGGTTAATTCAGAGTTGCGAACCTGAATGCTGCTCCCCCTTCAAGCACTCCCCCTGTTGACCCCGGATATCAGAGTTCTACTTCCCTACTTGCTTCTCTGTGAACCACCTTGGAGGTAAGTCTGCTCCTCTCCGGGAGGCATCAGCCTGCGGGCACCTGGCTGCACCCCTCACTGCCTTCCTGAACCCCAGAAGCGAGGACTCCTTACCATACCCCAGCATGTGCATCTCAGCACTCATTTGACTGAGTTTTTCTGCTGTTTGAAGATGCAGACCCTTCTCTCCCTGGAGCATCTTCTCTTCCAGTGCTCTCTCCTCATCTCAGACCGTCGATCCTCAGTCTTCTCCTCTGAATCCTCTTCCCCTCTCCCGTAACAGAGGAGCTCTTGTATTCTCTACCTCATCATTCTTTCTCATGTTTCCGGTGTCACCTCTACATAACTCCTGCACCTGTGTATCCACCCCGGACCTCCTCCTCGAACCCCTGCACCCTCCCTTGCCCACCTAGATTTGGCTTCATATTTATTTTTATCATTTTCCCCTCTGGTTTTCAGTCCACTGTTTTGTTTGGCATCTCTCTAAACAGGTGGCCTAGCTAGAATATAAAAGGGGCTAGAAAAACCTACGGTCCCTTGCTTGCTTTGCTACCTCCTGCCTGCCATGAACTGTTTCTCCTCTGCCCTCCCCCTCTGCCATGACACCCTGCCTTGGAGTCAGCTGATTATGGACTGAAACCTCTACAAAGTGTGAGCTAAGTAAACCTTTCCTCCTTTAACTCTGGGTGTTGGGTATTTTGTCTCAGCAATGAGAAAAGTAACTAAGACATAAAGCCTTAATCTAAGATTTCACAGCTACATTGTCTGCATTTGGATAATATCAATAATAATATGACAGGGGAGAAGAAGGTGCTAGTAATGCCTAGCATGCTGTGCTGTTCCATGATTGCTGTTTCCACGTGTAGTGCATGTGTGGAAGCACCAGGGAATAGAAAAGTAGCACTGATATTGGGCAATGGCAGTCACAGGGACTAGGGAGTTTACTGGATTTTCTTTAATGCCTTTAAAACTTTGAAAAGAAAAAGAAAAAAAAATAAAACTTTGAAAAGACCAAGTGTGGGACAGGAATAGAATTCCAGGACAGGTGTGCTGTGAGCTGAGTGCACACCGTACAGCCGGAGGGCTTCCCCAGAAGGGTGTACCAGGTCTTCTGCTACTACACTCAGGGCAGGGTCTATGCTGAAAACCAGGCCAAATGCTGAACCTTTGAAGAAAGTGGACGTGCAGCCTTGGGAGGTCTCCCAGGTGAAGACCCCACCATTACAGGGTGGTAGTAGGATCCTGAGGCCTGATGTGGGGTGGCTTACGGGGTCTCACTGAATACAACCACACCTCCAGCCAGGCATGGAAGCACAATCTTGTAATCCCAGTACTCAGGAGACTGAGGCAGGAAGATCACCATGAGTTTGAGGTTAGCTTGAACTACCTAGTGAGACCCTGTCTCAAAAATCAAAATTAAAAAATTTTTTTTAAAAATTGCTCCTCTCAGGTCTCGCAGATATGAAGTGCCCTCCGCCTGCTGGAAGGGAGCCTCAGTGCATGAAGCCCTTGTGCAGACCCGCCCGGCAAGGGGACATTTCCTCCGAACACCTGGCAGCTGCTCCCCTGGGAGTTTCCAAGCCCATGACTGAGGTCACAGCTCAGTGTGGCTAGCTGGGGACACAACCCAGGTCTGGGGGAACGGCCGCTGCCCTACTCGTGAGTCCTAGCGGACTCCTGTGGGGCTCGGAGGGCGGAGGCAGGCAGTGCATGGACCTGATGGGGGTAGTGTCGGACATGGCCTTGGCGTCCTCTCCTGGGGCTTAGGATTCCAGTCGCCTGCCCCTGCTCACCTGGAGCTGGGTCCCCCCTTGGAACTTCCGGTGACTGTGGTCCTAGCGGTGGATCCCGGAACTGCAGGCAGGAGCTGGTGCCTGAAGGGGAGGAAAACTCATCTCTGTGTGTCTGCAGGAGGCTTGGCCCACGCTGCTCCCACCAGGACGGGCTAGCAAGAAGGAGCCAGTTTCGGGCTAACATCATTTCCACTGCACCAGTGAGGTGACAGAAATTTTTTAAAAATTAGAGACCACCTCGTAACACCGAACAGTCAAGGTAGAAGCAATGACTATAACAGGCAGTGCGGCCACAGTATGTGCCCATTATGGTTTTGTGGGGATTCGGGAGATTTTGTTGTTGTCGTTTTGTTTTGGTTTGGTTTTTTTTGGTCCTGGGGATCGAACTCAGGGCCTTGTGCTTGTGAGGCAAGCACTCTAGCCACTGAGCTAAATCCCCGGCCCACATTGTTGTCATTTTATACCAGGGACTGAACTCAGGACTTCACGCTGAGCCACATCCCCAGACCTTTTTTTGTTTTCCTTTTTTTTATGTTCTTTGAGATGGGTTTTGTTGAGTTGTCCAGGCTGGGCTCGAACTTGTAATCCTTCTGCTTCAGCCTTGCAGATGTTCTGGGGTAACGAGCCTGCACCACCACGCCTGACCACCTCACCTGGGACCCTCAGCCAAAGGACACGCGGCCACTAATCAGACTCCATTGTGTGCTGGGGACAGAGCAGACTCTGGCCTCCCAGGGACTGCTAATGCACACGACAGGGGACATGAATACAAAGGGACGTGAAATGACCGCAATCAGAGTGGGGCTTTAAAGGTGAGGAAGCCTGGCCAGAGACTGCCTGACCACGAGTCACAGGCTGCGTTGTTAGCTCTCGACATTGAGTATACAAGTGGGATGGACGCGGACTTAGCAGCTTTCACACACAGGCTCCCTGGATTGTGTAACAGGAGCCCTCGCCACATGAAGGCCAGAAGTGAGGCTCTGATGTCGTCCCTACCCATCCGGGAGAGTGGATCTGCCACCCACACTCTGGAAACGCAGGCCACACACCACCTTGAGACTTAGAAGACGCAGTGTCACAACCCTATTAGATTGCTGTCGAGTTATTATCACTAGAGGTTAGAGTAGGTCGCAGTATAATTACCACGCGAGAGCCACAGTGCTGCATGTGTTGGGGCGCTGTGTTTGCAGGAACTGATCAGCAGCGCTGGACCATGTGGCAACCTTCAGCATGCAGCTATCCGTCTGTGATGCCTGTAGATAAGGAGGATCAGGGCAGCTCGTGTGTGTGTGTGTGTGTGTGTGAGAGAGAGAGAGAGAGAGAGAGAGAGAGAGAAGCACAGCTGAGTCTCCAGTGCCCGTCCCAGACTGGGCTATTTCTCTGTTCTCTGCCAAGAGAAGGGGACCCTGGCTCTCTGCAGGGCCTTGTGCCAGGCTGCTCCATGGAGGGCACTGGCATAAACAAGAAATGGGAAGTAGTCATGTGGCCATAGCAGGACCATCTTATCAGTGAGTTGCAGAGAAAAACTATAAAGATTCAGAGACTGCCATGCATTTTGAAAAATTCTAGGGCAACCGAAGCCTGGTTCATCTCGTGACATGTCCTGGTGTGCTCTGAGATGAAGGCCACACTGCTAGGCCTCAAGACTTTGTCACTAAGATGCCACAACACTTGGGGGCTGCAGCGGAAGCACCTGGTCCTCGTGCCCACACCATGGCACCTCCCCCTTCTCTGCCCACAGACCTGGGTCCTAATGACCAGCTCTGCAGCTCTTCCTGGAGGGCTCTGCTTCCAGCCCAGGTGATGGAGGAGGCTGGAAGTTCCAGGTGATTATCACCTTTCAAGATTAACTGGTGGCCACCAGCGCTGGTGGGCACCTCTGCAACCTGGCTGGGCTCAGTTCTAAGCACTGAGTTTCACAAAATCAACCAAACCTCTCTGAGAGGATTAAACCTCAGTTGCCCTCTGTAATAACTGGCCCCAAAATTTTATCTTCATGGATGCAGCTCATAGAGAGCTTACAAATACATGGCTGCAAACGCCAGTATTAGACAAGAGAAAGATCCTCAAATCAATAACCTAAACTTCTGCTAAACAAACTAGAAAAAAGCCAGGCGTGGTGGTGCACACCTGTGAGCCCAGCCCTCAGGAGGCTGGGGCAGGAGGATCGCCTCAAATTCAAGGCCAACCTGGGCTACAAAGTGGGACCCAGTCTCAAAAAAGAAAGAAGGAAAGAAACCAGAAAAAGAACAAACTAAATCCAAAAGAAGCAAAAGAAGGGAGGAAATAATAAAATTATAAAGGAAATAAATGAAACAGAAAGAAAATACCATACTTGAAAGGACCAGAGGAATTGATAAAACTTTAACTAAAAGGAAAAAAAGAAAATTACTAAAACAAGAAATGAAAGAAGGACCATAACCACGAACCTTAAAAAAAAACAACGTGCTTTTAAAGGAATACTGTGATGAATGGATACCAATAAATTAGGTAATTTAAATTTACAACTTCTTATGAGGACATAATACTGAATTTGCTTCAACCAAAAATAAGTTGAGCAGACTGATAACAAATAAATGGGATTAGTAATTTTATTTATTTATTTATTTTAAGTAATTCTAAAACTTCCCACAAAGAAAAGTCTAGGCCTGGATGGTTCCACTGGCAAATTCCACCAAATATTTAAGGCAGAATTAATAGGAATCTTCCAAAATAGAAAAAGAGGGAACATTTCCAGCCTCATCTTATGACGTTGGTATTGTCTTCATAGCTGGACTAGACAAAGAGAATAGAAGAAAATGATTAGGTTAGACACGAAACTCCTTGATAAAATACAAAGCAAGTAAGAGAGGAGACTAACGGGGTGATTCACTATGAGCAAATAGCTTTATCCAGGAATATAAAGTTGTCGTGACATCTGAAAAATCTATAATATAATATCCAATATTTATAGAAGAGAAAACAAAACCATATAATCATTTCCCTGGGAGGCAGAAAATGCATTTGACAAAAAGCTAACATCTTTTCATGATAAAAGTACCAAACAACTAGGAATAAAAGGGAATTTCCCCAACCTGATAACAAGCACTTAGGAAATAGGCTGCTGCTGGTGTCATAGTTAGTGCAGGAAGATGGAATGCTTTTCCCTTTGAGGGCAGGATCAACAGCAAAGATCAGAACCCGGAGGGAGAGCTTGGCCGAGCCCGTGAGAGGTCCCGGGCCATCCGCAGCACCACAAGACAATACAGGATTGAAAATAAGCCCAAGTTGTTCATGCCTGACACTTCTATTTAACACGTACTGGAGGTTCTAACCAGAAATTTGATAAAAAGAATGAAAAACACGGTGTGATGGCCCACGATAATCCCAAATCCCAGTTACTCAGGAGGCTGAGGCAGCAGGATTGCAAATTTGAGGGCAGCCTGGGAAATTTAACAAGACCTGGTCTGCTGTGCATTTTGAAAAATTCTAGGGCAACCAAAGCCTGGTCCATCTCGTGACATGTCCTGGTGCGCTCTGAGATGAAGGCCACACTGCTAGGCCTCGCAACTTTGTCACTAAAATGCCACAACCCTTGGGGGCTGCAGCGCGCTCTGAGATGAAGGCCACACTGCTAGGCCTCGCAATTTTGTCACTAAAATGCCACAACCCTTGGGGGCTGCAGCGGAAGCGCCTGGTCCTTGTGTCACCACAGAAGCGCCTCCCCTTTCTCTGCCCACAGGCCTGGATCCTAATGACCAGCTCTGCAGCTCTTCCTGGAGGACTCTGCTTCCGGCCCAGAAGCAGGGATGGGGGCTGGTTTATTGGGCATTAAACCCAATTGCTGTGGACCGAGCTACATCGCCAGAGTTTTGTTTGTTTGTTTGTTTGTTTTTTGAGACAGGGTATCACTAATTCTCTAAACTGCCCAGGCTGGGATCTAACATGTGATTCTTCTCCTTCAGCCTCCCATAATGCTGGGATTACAGCCATGTGCCACCACGTCTGGCTAATGGAAAAAATGTTTGAAAGGGGAAATGGCCTGGAGATGTAGTTTAGTGGTAGAGTGTTTGCCTAGCATGCATAAACCCCCTAAAGAAAAAAGAAAGAAGAAAGAAAGAAAGAAAGAAAGAAAGAAAGAAAGAAAGAAAGAAAGAAAGAATCAATCTAGGTTACAAAGTAATAAACTTTCTCTATTGTCAGGGGATATAATTTTGTATATAGAAAATCAGAAAGCGTTGGAGTGGTTTATTCCTGTAATCCCAACACTGGGAGACTGAGGCAGGAAAGTCATGAGTTCCAGGCCTGCTTGGACTACATAGCTAGGCTGGATTGCAGTACAACAAAATAAACAGACAAAAAAAAATTAATAAAATTTTTAAGAACTACTAGAAATAATAATGCTTAAGATTCTGTGATATAAGATTATTATACAAAATCATTGTGGCACAGCAATCCCAGCACAAAAGAGGCTGAGGCAGGAGGATCACTTGAGCTCAGGAGTTTAAGAAGGGCCTGGGCAACAAGGTGAAACCTCACCTCAAAAAAATTATTTTTTAAAAAACGAAAAGACAAAGAAAAATATAGAAAAAATATAATATTTATACATACATGTAAAACAATTGTTATTCTGCACACTAGCAAGGAGCCATCTAAAAATGAAACTAAGATGATAATTCCACTTATAAGAACACTCAAAAGAACTAAATGCTTAGAAATAGATCTAAAATAAGTGCAAGACATGTACATGCAAAAGTAGAAAATGAGAGAAATTAAAGATTAAATATTAAGACATAACAGTTCATGGGTCGGAAGATTTAACACGTTGAAATGTCAGCATCACCGAAGTGTATACACACACTCAGCAAAATGCCCATTAACATCCCAGTCAGCTCTTTTCACACACTGACAAAACTCTACTAAATTTACATGGAAATTCAAGCACTCCAAAGGAGACAAAATAGTCTAGGAAAAGAACAGAAGTGAAGGACTCTGCTCCATATCCCAGCTGTAGGGTCATGGTGACAAAGACAGCATGGTTCTGGTGGAAGACACAGATCAAGGAACAGAACAGAGTCCGGAGACAACCCTCAGGGCTGACAAGAAAATGTCAGGCGGAAAGAACAGTCTTTGTAACAAATGATGCCGGGACAATCGTTTGCTCGAATGCAGAAGAGTGCGGTGGACGCTACATACAGAAGAGGCTGGGTGTGCCCAGGGTACATTGCATGCTTAGGGTGCGGGAGACCTGAGTGCCCCGCACTGAGACACAAAATCAAGTCAGAATGAATCATTGACCTAAACGTAAGCACTAAAGCTATGAAACTCTTGGAAGCAACCTACATGTCCATCAGCAGAAGAAAGGATAAAGAAAATGTGGGATTTATACACAATGAAGTACTACTCTGCCATAAAGAAGGATAAACTTGAGTCACTTGTAGGAAAATGGATGCACCTTGAGACCATACTGTTAAGTGAAATAAATCAGATGGATAAGCTTAGGGGTTGGGGTTTAGCTCGGTAGTTAGAGTGCTTGCCTAGCAAGTGCTAAAGCCCTGAGTTTAATCCCTAACACTCCTCCACAAAAAAAACAAAAAACAAAAAACAAAAAAAAAGCTTAAATATTGCATGGTTTCTCTTGTATGATAAACCCAAAGTATAAATAAAGAACATAATAAAAAATAGACAATAAGAAACTCAGAGATAAATGTTTTGCAAATGAGAAGGGGACCAAGAGACGGAGGGAGGGGAAAGGGAGGGAGAAGAAGGGATGAAAAATGGAATTGAGATGTATTACATGCGTGGACCAACTGCCCACAAAGAGTGTAATTATTATGTACTGTAAACATGTACTAACAAAAGTAGTAATTTTTAAAAGAAAATCGATTGGTTGATTGATTGATTATACTGGGGATCGAATCCAGTGCCTTCACACTAAGCTACATTCTCAGCCCTTTTTAAAATTTTGAGACCAGATCTTCCTAAATTGTAGCTTGCCCAGGCTGGGCTCCAATTTTCAATTCTCCTGCTTCAGCGGCCCAGAGTGCCGGGATTACAGGCGTACGCCAATGCACCTGGCTAGGAGAAAATTCATGAGATCTCTGTGACCTTGGGGTAGACAGTGACTTTTTTTAGATACCACACCAAAAGGCATAGTGGTAAAATAAAAAAATAATGCATTGGGTTTTTCCAAATTCATACTCTTTTATGCTTCAAATATTAGCATGAAGCAAATAAAAGGCAGCTCTAATTGTTTATTTTATGTGTCCTCATACTAGGATGTGGTCCTCTGTTGTTTGATCAAATGTTGATCTAAATTTATATTTAAGTTGGTAAACTCTACATAGAGCAGACTCACCCTGCATAATGTGGGTGCACATTATCCAGTCATCGATGCCGTAAGTAAAAAGACAGTTCCCAGAAAATGAACACTGTGGCTCCAAACTGCCTTCCTATTCAAGAATGCAACATTAAACCCGGCATGATGGCACACGCCTATAATTCCAGCACTCAGGAGGCTGAGGCAGGAGAATTCTGAGTTCTAGGGCAACATGGGCTAGATGGCAACTTCAAGGCAGGCCTAGAATAATAGTGAGATCCCATTTCAAAAATAACTAACTCCTGACAGTTTTCACCCTGCCAGCCTGACCTACAGAGCTGAGACTTGGCAGCTGCCAGAACTATGCAAGCCAGTTATTTGATATTGAGAGAGAAAGAGAGAGAGAAAGAGAGAGAACACATATATATCATATATATTATAGAACCAGTATGTGTATACATGTGAACAAGTGAACCTGGGTCTGTTTTTCTGGAAGAACCTGAATATGCAATATCCTGCAGAATGGAAGACAATATTTTCAAATCCTATATCTAGTAAAAGACGTTCAGCTGGAACATATTTTAAAGCCCTTACAATTCAATTGTAAGAAAAAGACAACCACCAGCCATGTGGAAAACGCCTGGAATTCCAGCACCCTGGGGGGCTGAGGCAGGAGCATCATGAATTTGAGTCTAGCGTAGGCAACTTAGTGATTTAGCAAGACCCTGTCACAAAATAAAAAAATAGAAAAGGGCTGGGGCCTGGGTTCAATCCCCAGTACAAAAAAAAAGGGACAATCTAATTTTCAAAATGCTTAATAGATTAAATAGACATTTCTCCATAAACTTTTCAGAATGGCCAGTAAGATCATGAAAACGAGAAGGTGCACATTATTGTTAGTTATTAGGAAAAACGCAAAGCAAAACCACAAGAGAATAGGACTTTACATCTACCAGGGTGACAAAATCCAAGAAGTCAGGTGGAAGTAGATGTTGGCAAGATTATGGGAAAATCATTGAAGTCACCTGTCATCGTTCAGAACGCAAAGCGACGTGATCACTTGGGGACACCCTTGGTTTCAAGTGAGTGGGCCACTGCTAAATGCGACCCGGTTCTGCGACCCAGTCATCCAGTCCTGGCTGTGTGCTCATGAGAAGTGACATCATCCACACACAAATGTGCATGCAAACACTCCCAGCAGCGTGATCCACGCCAGCCACAGAGCGGGAACAAGAGTGGGCATGACGATGCATCTCTATACCTCCACCTGAGGAGCATTTGGCCATAACAGGGAAGGAAGTGCTAACACATGCTGCAACCCGGAAGAACCTTGGAATGTTGCACTAGAGGGCAGAGGACAGTAACAGAAGAGCAACGTGGCTTTACTTCATTGCAACAGCGCCGCCATTAGAGTCAGACCAGGAGCCAGAGCTGACTGGGTCGGGAGGGAGGAGGGTGAGGAATGGGAAAGACTGCTAACGTGTCAAGTTTCTCTGGGGGAGGGACACAAGTGCTCTAAAATTAGATGACAGTGATCTCCAGCCAAATAGCCCTGCTGCTGTCCTGCACAGTCTTCCCCACCCCCACTTCTACTTTGATCCTTCAGTTTATTCCTTCTGGGTCTAGTGCTGCCTTATACACCAAGCCCCCAAAGCGAGAACAATCCCAGTGTCCTTGCATCCACAGGATTAGCAAGCTACGTGCCCCCGTGTTCCCAAGGCCACCAAGCCCGTCCCAACTTCCGTGGTGGAATCTGGGGATACCGATCGTGGGAGCTTGGAGGCTGCATCTCCAGGGTACGTCAGGGCAGCACCTGGAGGTCGCAGCAGTTCTAGCCACCTGGGCTGCAGCTAAGCCTCCCCCGAGAGCCAAGAGCGAGCCGTAGCCAGGCTGGCTTGAGGGTTGAGTTGCTGGCAACTCTGGGGACAGGAACCAAGGCGGCATCTACACAGCCTATCGGACAGTGCTCTGATGGCAGCATCTGTATACACATGAAGTTTCTAGAAAGGACGTTTTCCCTGTGCGCTGGAGTTTCTTCTCCAAATCCCCACCATGGTGCATCTGTCTATCATTCACCATACCAGGTGTTATGGTTTGTGTCTAGATGTCCCCCCAAAGCCTCATGTGGTAAGAGATAGCTGGATCTAGAGTGTGTGATTACTAAATTGATCCATTGATCGGTTTGGCATCGTTCTGCTGGGATCAAGGATGTGAGACTGAGATTAGGGGTGGGAGTGCGGGCTGCCCTGGAGACAGGTAGCCTAGATAAAAGATACAGGAAGAGGCTAATTAGCTGCTTGTTTGCATTGCTTATTTGCATACATTCCTTGCATTTTCCTCACTTTACTTTGCTGCCAGCGGGTTGGCTGCCGGGCCTGCCCTGCCTCTGCCATGCCGCCCTGCCTCGGACCCAGCGGACTATAGACTGAAACCTCTGCAGACTGTGAGCTAATAAACCTTTCTTCCCCTGACTTTGGGTGTCGGGTATTCTGTCCCAACAACGAGAGAAAAGTAACTAAAACACCAGGTGAGCTTGAGGAACCAGAGAATTGCTTCTAGTTCCCAGTTTTCAGGAATTTTACAAAAGCTTCTTGAGGGTACAAGGAGTAAAGGCCTGTTCTCTGCCAGGCTCTGGTCTACAGGGGAATGTGTGCCATCTGTGTTATTTGCTCTGTGTGCCCCCTAGAGACACCAGACTGCCTGCCATGGTGGACCCTGGCATCACCTGAGAGCTGGCAGGAGACCGACAGCGTCCCCTTTATCTGCCGACTGGAGCGTCTGCTCCAGCAGGCTGCCAATGAAAGGTAGGAAGGGACCAGGCCAGGCATTTTCAAAAACTAAAAAAGTGCGATGCACAGGAAGTTTGCAGAAGTTGTCATGGTGGGGAAAAAATTCTATACTACCTCAGAGTGCCAGGAGAGCCCTGATCTCTGAACACACAGCACAGCAAGAAATCGGCACCAGCTCTGATGAAGGTGAGTGGCACCAACGAGCCCAGAAATGATCAGCAGAGGACCTGAGTGGCTAAGACAGAGTGGTGGACTTAATGTGGTCAGCTCGAGCCAGAACGCCCAGCTGGACTGAGTCGGTGTGATGCTGGGTGTAGAAGATGCACCTGAGGATTGTTGCTGACGCAACATAAAGCAGGGTAGAAGCAGAAGCTAGTTGGTGGGCTGTTTCCCAGGAGAAGCTCTGCTGCGGCTGGTTCTCCTGAAAGGAGCTCGGGGTCTTGCTGTCGTTGAGGGTGGCTGCTGCTCCTTCAGAGGAGCTCTGGTTGTCATCTCTGCCGCAAGCATCGTATCCAGGTTCCAGTGAAGATTTCTTCAGCCGTCATCTGCAGACATGGACGTACACAGGACAGTGCTGTGAGCTCCCAGCCCTTGAGTGGATCTTTCGGGTCTCTAGTGCATAGATGGATATTTAGCATTTTTCCTGCATTTGGCTTGTGGGTGAATATTGTAACTTGTAAGTGTCCTGTATTTAATCTACTCTCTTACAAACCTTTGACTCTAGAAAACCTAACTGAGACAGACAGCTTGGAGGAGTTTCAAATATAAAAACAGCAAATCCTTCGTTAAATTTTAGGTAATTAGAAAATAGAAGTTTAGCAAATCATTAATATGAAAATTCTCTCACTTGATCCAGGAGGTACCAAGTCAAAAGCTAGGACTGAAATGTAGTTCCTTAGATATCAACCAACAGGAGGGGGAACGTGGTTTGCGCTCTTTTCTCTCTCTCTCTTTTTTTTTTCCTTATTTTATTCCTATTGTGCTTATACAAACTATCTTTCAAGGGCCCTAAATTCACCCAGCATCTACAATCCCTGAACAACTACAGACTGGATAAAGAACAACACGCAGCACGTCTTTGATAAGCCTACACGAGAGTTTTAGAAACATTCCACCTAAAGACAGGTGTGCTCCAAAAGGCCTCTGTGAGTCAGCTGATCGGAGCAGGACCCACTGAACCCTGAATCTACAGCTCAGGCTCCCAGGTGAAGCCCAGATATTCCACTGACTCAGACGCAGCTGAAGATAGGGACCATCCAGGTGCCCTGCTAAGTCTCAGGTACGTGGAGTCTTAAGGCACAATCACCTCTGCAGGTGGGGACAGAGGGAGGCCAGCTTTCCTGGTGGTCTAGGAACAGGGCTTTTCTCGTGGCAAAAAACCACAGACACACAGACGTCATGGATTACATGCACTATCCATATCCCTATCTGACACACAAACCTAAAATTTTTCCATTTCAAATATTTTTTTAAATGAATAACGTTTTAAATAAGACTGTGCACAGTTTCCTCTTCCTCTCTCAATCCTTATTTTCCCTTCTAAAACAAATATTCCAGTCTCATTTTTTTTCTGTGGCCCAAAGACCCCGCTTATAAATACACACCTCGCCCCTTGAACAGAAGGCACCACAGCCCGGCGTGCCCTCCCTCGCTGGGCTTGTGCTGCTGTCCTTTCTCACCTTCCCGCCGAGAAACATCTCCTGCCAATGGGAAACCACTAGTTCATCAGGACTTCGTGACCAGCTTACTTACTGCTGGCGGTATCTGTCATGGGAGTCCATTTTATTTCTCTTCAACAATAAATCTAAATGTGGCGTCACCTTACGTATTCAGGATACTACTTAAGATCCCTTGTACAATCCTGTTATAATGATGTGGGTGTATGATTTTGGATTCCTTTCTTTTTCAGTGCTGGGGCCTGAAGCCAGGGCCTCGTTTGTACTAAGCACATGCTCCACCCAGCCTTGGAGTCCAGGACATGCAACGTCTACCAGACCAATAGGAAGGTTACGTTTGGGCTTCCTCTTTCCTTTGATGTCCCATCCTTCTCTGTTCCTGATTTGGACTCTGACCCGAGCTCAGCTTTCCAAGCAAGACCCATCACTGAGAGGAGGCTGCAAGAACCTGCCGCGACGCTGCCTCCCATGACTGCAGGGGAAATATTCCTGGAGACGCGGGGATCTCATACAAAGGTTGTTTACCGACATAGCAGCCCCTCTCCTTCCCTGGGCTGTTGGGGAAATGTATGTGTTGGTGCCAACAGCCGCTCTTGGTAAGCACTAAGACCGTAGCAGTAGCTGGTTGAGGAGGCCCCAGGTCTCTCGTCACCCGGAGGGATTCGTCATCCATAGCTGACACTCGGCTGATGCAGAGACAGAAGCAAACCTTGTGAAATTCAGCCCAGTCCTGCCAACTTCTCAAGTGTCACTTCCTACTGGCCCCAAATTTTAGAGCAGAACACGATGGTGTCCTACATGATTCATTGAGAACATGGCGATGGCTCTTCCTTTTGGGAAGTCCAAACAGTCAGGACCTGGGTCGTCCGCTGAAACTTCTCCCTGCTGCTAGGTCAACCCAGACCCATAA
>PVJO010029061.1:0-17290 GCA_004026905.1 Hystrix cristata | reverse complement strand
ACAGGGGAAAGAGAGGGGAAAGGGAAAATATGGAAAATGATGAATGAACCTGATATAAATAGGGGGGGAGGGAGGAGAGAGGAGGGGCGGAGGAGAGGGGGAGAACCAAGATGTACCATGTATAGGTACAGAATAAATGTAATGAATGTGATCAATGTATGTAGAATGTACCAATACATGCTCTTGGTTTAAAATAAATTAAAAAAAAATAAATAAATTGCCCAGGCTGGGCTTGAACTTGCAATTCTCTTGACTCAGCCTCCCATAAAAATATTTTTTAAAATTTTATTTTAGTGGTACATTTTAGATATACATAATGATAACATGCATAATAGAGAATTTATACCTTGCTGCTAGATATATCTTAGAAATATCTTGCTCCTTTTTTCCCATTGCATTCCCCTCTCTTCAACCCCTCTTCCCTTCCTTATTTACAAATGCTTAATTTCCATTTTTTCCCTTCTATTTTCTTTTTTTTTCCTTGTCCCTCCAGTCCTTTTCCCCTCCCCCCCTTGTTCTTCCCATTTGAACAATTTCTTCCCTTTTCCAATTCAGCATCACTGATCATTCGAGAGATGCAAATTAGAACAACACGGAAATTCCATCTCCAGAAAGAATGGCTGTTATCAAGAATTCAGCCAATAACAAATGCTGGTGGGGCGGTGGAGAAAAAGGAAACCTTCTCCACTGTTGGTGGGAGTGTAGACTGTGTAATCACTGTGGAAATCAGTGTGGAGATTCCTCAAAAACCTAGAACTAGAGGTTCCATTTGACCCAGCTATTCCCTTTCTCGGTATCTTCCTGAAAGAATTAAAAGCATCATACCACAGTGATACATGCACACCTATGTTTATAGTGGCACAGTTTGTAAGAGCTAAATCTTGGAAACAACCCATATGCCCATCCTCTGAGGAATGGATAAAGAAGGTGTGGTTTTTTTATACAATGGAGTACTACTCTGCCGTAAAGAATGATAAGCTTGAGACATTTCTAGGTAAATGGATACACTTTGAGACCATTCTCTTAAATGAAATCAGTTGGACACACATGTTTTAAAGTATTAACATTATTTAAACTCTAATGAAATAACAGATCCAGGCAATGATCATCAATAAATGCTGAAACCATTAAGTGAAAAGTTGGTAAGAAAATGTATAATGGAGAGATGTATAAGCTGAGAGAACCTGAAGCCAGTAACTGATGGAAATACTGAAGGTGGGATGAACAGGCCTTGTGTGCCTTCTAATGTGATGTAATAGGAAGTATACAGAGCCACCTATGAAATATCTTTGCCAAAATTTTTAAGAATCCCAAATTCAGTTGAGACTCCAGATCTACCTACCAGTTTACAGGGGAAAATAGAACATATTAAAAGACACAAGGAGGCTACATGGCCAAATGTAGAATATAAAAATCTCTGCCAGGTGTGCTGGCACACACCTGTGATCCCAGCACTCAGGAGGCTGAAGCAGAAGGATCACTGTGAGTTCAAGAGCAGCTTGGACTACATACAGAGACCTTGTCTCAAAACAAAACAGAACACCCAGAATATGACCTGATTTCTTCAACGCATGAATGGCATTATGAAAAGAAAAGAACTTGTTATAGACTACAGAGACTTCTGGGATATATCAACCAAATCCAGTCTGTGGCACTTTCAGATCCAGATTTGAAAGAAACTGTAAAAAGATATCCTTAACATTTTGAAACTATGCACACATGGGTTTTAGATAATTTTAAAAAATAACTATTAACTTGGCTGAGTGAAACGATGACATTCAGATAATGTTAATTTAAAAAAATCCTCCTGAATAGTGCTATAAATCTGACTAAAAGCAGAAAAAAAAAATGAAATCCTTATTTTTTAAAGATTCAAATAGAAATATTTAAGAGTTGGACACCAGTATGATACTTGCTTTAAAACATTCCAGCAAAAACAACAAGAGTAAAGAATGTAGGGAATTAAGTGAAGCAAGAACTGGGCAGAATATTGATAATCAAGAAACCTGGATCATATTACTCTCCTAACATTTGTGTACTTGGTGTATTACAAAAAAAATTTTAGATGTTATAATGAATCCCAGCACTCTGGGAGGCTGAGGCAGGAGGATTGCAAGTTCAAGGTCAGCCTAGGTAACTTAGCCACTTAGTGACAACCTGTCACAAAATAAAAAATAAGAAAAAGGTCTGGGGATATAGCTCAGTGTGAAGGCCTTTGGTTCAATCCCCAGCAAAACACACACACACACACACACACACACACACACACAGATATAATGAAAGTATGTATTTCTGTACTTTTTGGGGGAGGGACAATGAGGATCAACCCAGAGTCTTGCACATGCTGGGAAAATGCCGTATCACTGACCTACGTCTCCAACCCTTGTACATTTTCCCAGTTGTTTACAAGAAATAAGTTCCTAGAAGTGGAATTGTGAAATCAAAGGTCATACATGTTTTGAAAACATTTATACCAATTGCCTAATTGAAATAGATAAATAAACTTTTAACCAAAATTATAGAGTAGCCTCTTCGGAAATAGTTAATTCCTATTACAGACATTTCCAGCCCCGACAGGCACCTGGGAGTGGGTTTCGTTTGCTTTCTTGCTCACCAAGGGGAGCCCCGTCCCTGGCTCAAACGGCAGCGGCCCAAGTCCTTCTGCCGCTGCCCGGGATGCTGTGTTGGCTGCAAGTCTGAAGAGGTGCTCTTGCCAAATAATACTGGGCGAGTTGGCTTCACTGGTCTTGCTTTTTTAATAAAGAAAATTTAGGGTTTGCGTCCTAAATCACTCAGTGAATTAGAGAGATTTCTTCCTACCAGGTGAGAATTGCTAAAACTCTCATGATGACTCCTCTCCTGAGGGGACCTGAGAAAAAAGTGCAGAGTGTAGTTATTCCTGGGGAGAAATAAAGGGATCAAAAAGCAGTAAGAGGGGGCTGAACATGGTGGCCCAAGCCTGTAATCCTAGCACTGCGGAGGCTGAGGCAGGACGATCACTGTGAGTTCAAGGTCAGCCTGAACTACAACCTGCAATCCTGCCTCAAAAAACCAGAAACCGAAAAATCCAGCAGTAAGGGGGTGGATAGGAGTGGGGAAGTGACTTTCTGACAGTCCGGGGCAGAGTCTGATGGCTAGAATCCTCAGGAAGCGGGAAGGGCGAAGAGGGGCTCTTCATACCTCACATTGTTGGTGTATCGTCAGCTTGGGTCGCCAAAGAGACGCCCAGCAGATAAAAGCAGGCCTCCCTCCCATCTCCCCGCCTCCTACTCTACTGCCCTTCCCCCCACGCCTCCTTCTTTCCGCCCAAGGTTAAAATGGGGTCTTTTGGAAAATGTCACTGCTATTCAGACACCATCTTTCAGGGTATGCCAAACTGCCAGTCACGTGCCTTGGAGTAAAAAGTACGGAAAGCATGTTGGGAAAGCATTTTGCCACCAACCTGAAGTATAAAGGGCTGTGTGATAAATGGGGCTTCAAAAGGCACTTTGCCCTTGCCGGGTGTTGTTTTTTGCAGACCCAAGGTGTTGTGGGGAGGAACCCTTCACAACATAATACTCACACTCCTGAGTATTCCCGTCCGTTACTGGGCCAATCCTGCCTCCTTGCACTGGGGCTCTGGTGGCAGAAACTTCACAGTGCTCTGATGTCCCTACAGATCAGAGGTTGGAGCATAGGAATCAGCCTGCAGACTCTCTAGTCTCAAACCCTCAGAAATATCTGGCACCGAGCAGAGGTCTAGGCACTGTGTATTCACCAGAGGTCTCCAAAAGCCTCATCTCATTTTTTTTTTTTTGAATAGCAGAACATGACATATTTTCATCAGTTGCTTCAACAGAAAACCCAGAGACAAACTGATCTGGATTCAGGGTCCTGGTTGAAATGAACTTAAACCAACAGTTCAGTACAATCTAAAAGAAGGAAGAGGATGGAAAGAATGAAGGAAGGAAGGAAAGAAGGAAAGCGAGAAGGAAAGGAGAGTAAGAGACACAGAGCTTTCTCACAGGACCAGGGTACATTCACGTGCGAGACTCAGGATGGGCTGAGGGCTACAAAGACAGAAGGTCAGAGAACTCTGCTCTCGTCTGCTACATTCTTTTTCAGGAGTTCACATGTCACAAGCCACAATCACCATAAAGGATTATCATAATATCGTAGCGTCTTACCAGCGTAGCTTGCTTGGATGTTAATTTTGATCCAATCAGGGATGGCCAGAGCGGAGAGAACGCGGTACCACTACAACCACCATGCCCAGTGCTGAGCATAGCAAAAATGAACACAAGCCAATCTGTGGAGGGTCCGATTGGAAGATCACGGGCCAGCCCTGGAGCCATCTGTGTGAGCCTTCCTTCCAATGGCGGGCTCCCTTCTAGAATGTTGGGGACAGACATAGGATCTGCCAGCCTTGGCTTGAAAATATCCCAAGCACTTCGTGAGGCCGGGACCCTCTACGCCCGTTGCACGACGAAGATTATTAGTCTGTTCTCCTTTGTAATCAAACACGATGAGCTTGACAGAATTTCTGACCCCGCCTTTGAGCAGCTTTTCTATGTGACACCCAGTTAACATGTGGAGGCATGTGATGGCTTCCTTCCTCCTCTGCTCAACAATCCTTCATCACGAGTCTGTCAGAGTTCTTTGTCGGTTCCTCAGGAGAGCTGTTAGATGGCCCTTGAACCTCACTGACCTTGTCTGGGTATGTCATCTACACCCTTCCTAGATCAGGGAGCACCCGCTAGACGGTGTCTGGGGCTGTCCTGTGTCGACTGCAGAGGGAATGTGGGGGCTCTCTCTGGGGTGCACTGAGGGAAGGGTGGATCTGGCCTTCCGGTCAGCTCGGTTTTGTTTTTGTTTTGAGTCAGACCTCTATCTAAATGATATCCAATCCCATCCCCTCTCTCAAAATGCAGTTCCCAGACTACACACATTAATTGAGATTATTTGTTCACATTAAAAAATGAGAATTCTTGCTCTCGATCATTGAATCAGAATTTCTGGTGTCTACATTGTTATCAAACTCTGTCTCTTACGTACACTGGAATTTCACCATAGAGATAGTGGTTAAGAATACAGAATTTTCCTCTTAGCTGTGTGACCGTGGGTAATTTATTTGACTTCTCTGGGCTTCAGTTTCCTTATGTACAAAATAAGGATACATACTCAGAGGATCATTTGTTAAAAGGATAAATGATGATCTATATGGAGCATGAGCTGTTGGTTACTTACCTGGTTGCCGTTTTCTGGCACACCCTCCTCTTTGTTGCCAGTGGAACCAAATTTTGTTTGCGTGGGATGGTCACCATTCTATGTGTTCAAGAAATGTGAGCCAGAGTCATCTGTGGTCAGTCTAGGATGACTTCTCTTTGTCATTCACTGGTTACCTATGGGTATGGAACTTGATCTTGGACAATAAGATACGAGGGGAAGTCTGTAGGGACCTAATGGATGAAGGTTTTCTAACCTACAGAAAGAGGCATGGGGGAAATTGACTTTGTGGGATGTCGAAGTACCTGTGTGACACCTGGAGCAATTGCATCTATTTTGAGACCATAAGTGCGGATGTTGCTCACACACTGGAAATGGCAGAATTGGAAGATGACTCCTCCATTGTGCTGTTATGCTGCTCAACCAGTCAAGCCTGGAAGAAACCTGCTTCAGCTTGTTGTTGTGTGAGACAGGAAAACCCTATTGTTTAAGAGTTAGGTGATTTTACATGTAGCCAAAAGCATTCTATTAGGTCTAGAATGCGAAGCCCTTCACATAACACCTAACATGTGAGACATGTACTATCAATATTATATAGTCTTCTTTTCCATTAAATTTAGGGTAGGGATTAGGGTGAAAATACTATTGCAAAATACATCTGCTCCAGACAGTTTGGTGAGATATCTGGTTTCCACTTTTTGTTTATGCCTAATGAAATTGTGGTGGTTCTATATTCTACACTGTGTGCTGACTCTCCTTCCCGGTGCTGAGTTTGAGTTTGCCACAGATTTAGCAGATTCTTTTCAACTTTTTAAATCTTTGCTTAAATCTGGCCTCCCTTGAAAGATGATTATGATCTGACTAAGGAGAAAAGAGAGCTTCTGTTGGAGGGAGAAACACATTACAGCTGAGAATCATTTAAGGAAACGCCTATTTTCATGGCTTTCCACGGATGACCCCGAAGGCGACCTTGCAGGGACATCTGGAGGACACTTGGTGGCCTGTGACGAGTTGGATATTACCTGGTAGATCCTTGGAGATGTTTTGTCTTGTGAGGCTCTGAGGCAGTTAGCTGAAGTTTGGTACCCTGCCCAAGGTCATTCAATGACGGCACGACCAAAGATGGATTAGAATTCACAGTCACAGTGCCCAGAATTCCTGTGCGTGACTGGACTGCGCGACGTGATGTTACTTGGGGGCAGCACTGATTATTGTGGCAACGGCATCTCCAGAGAGCAAGGGGAGGGACAGTGGCGGGGTCACTGAGTCAGAATGGCACAACTGGGAGAGACCTGGTCCAGCACTGTCCTCACACAGAGCGGGAAATCTCCGACCACAGAAGCCAAAGGACATAGGTCATAAGCCAAGGTCATAGGACCAATGAATAGCCGAGTGGAGAGGAGGGCTTTTGTTTTGTGTTGCTTGACTCAGTGTTTTTTCCCTTCTTTGTTTCTCTTTCCTTCCTTCCTTCTTTCCTCCTTTCCCTCCTTCCATCCCTCCCTCTCTTCTTCCTTTTTTCCCTCCCTCCTTCCTTCCTTCTTCAGTGCTTCCGTCCGTCTTTCTTTCTTTCTTCCTTTCCTTCTTTCTTTCTTTCTTTCTTTCTTTCTTTCTTTCTTTCTTTCTTTCTTTTCTCTCTTTTCTCTCTTTTCTTTCTTTTCTTTCTGAGACGGCATCTGTGTTGTCTAGTCTGGCCTGAAACTTGCAATCCTCTTGTCCCCGTGTCCAGAGTACTGAGATTGCAGATGTGTACTGCCATGACTGGCTGCTTTTTTCCTGTTTTATTTCTGCTGAATTTATTCAGAAATAATCTTTCTATAATTATATGGCATGAGAGCTCCCAAACCTTTGCCAAAACTGCAAACTACATTCTCTTACCAGATCTATTGCTTTATTTTCCTTTCTTCTACTGTCTAGTTTTAATGGAACTTTCTGTATCTTGTTTGAATTCCCAGCAGATGTGGTAGGCCGTATTTGTAAAATATGTCTGTAATATAATATACTTTTGTGGCTCCAGAAGCCAGTAATATTACTTTACATCTAAACTGCATGTATGGGAAGTGTGGCTATATACTCCTCCTCGTGGCCGAGCTGTCACGATAGAGCGCCAGTTATGTGTGAAGAGTTAATCTTGGCCCAGCACACTTTATTTATCATTTTTATCTTTACGAAAGAAAGCTGAGGCAGTCAGTGTTCCCAGGGCCACCTTACAGATGAGCAAACAGGTCAAATTCACACAGCTAAAAGCTGTACAGTTGGAGCTGGAATCCAGGTCCGTTTGAATGGAGCTTTTGATGGATTTCAAAAGGAGAGAATGAGAAGTCTGCTGGGCTCAGAGATAGGAATACAGTCTAGTGTGGGGAACACAGCGACCCGGGTCATTTGCAGAGCTAGTGAGGGCACTGCCGTCTGGAAAAGGCAGTCACCAGACACCAAGAGCGAACTCTGCTCGCTCATTTCCTCTGCAGATTTCATTCCCACTTTCTCCAGTAGGTCACACAAATTTTCCAGACCTTGGTGTCATTCTAGAAAGTCAACACGAGACTATGCGTCCCCGTGCAACATTGTGTCCCATGAAAGGCAGAAGACAGGAAAACAGAAAGTGTGGCTCCTTTCTTGGGCTCTGTGTTACAGTCACTGTCATGCTTTGGTGAAAATAGGTCATCTCTGAGCAGACTTGAGGCCAAACCGCCATGTTCCTAAAATGGCCGCCGAAGCCCATTTTCTCGTTTGTGCTTGTGGGATTCTAATTTATGGAGGTGACAGAGTGACGACCCACAGTAATGCTTCCAAAGGAAGAACTCCTTGCTTATGTTTCCTGAGAGGAGAAGGAATGTCACACTGTGCCGGGCCACATGAGGGTTTGGTCAGGAGGCGGCAGAGAAGCAGAGGGGATTGTAGGCTCAAGCCTTGTTTCCACACAAAAGGCAGCAGGGGGAGCAGTTAGGAGTGGCTGGTTCGAGTAATCTCAGAGGGCTGTGGGATGGAGGGGTGGTCCCTGGCTGCCTGAAACTTGGTCCTGGGATGGTCTGGGGCAGAAGCAATCTTGGCTTGTTGGGATAGAGTTAGGTAGAGAACATGGTTGTGGGATGTTGGCTTGAGATTTTGCTTGGTTTGTGTGAAGGCATTCTCGTACGCAAGTTACTATCTTCAGGAATTGGCTGGTTCTGGAAGGAAGGGTCTCGCCCTGAGTCCTTAAGGCTCCCAACATGTTGAAACAACATTAGATGATTTAAGAAATATGATTAATGCACCCATCCATCCATTTCCACACTATTCCCTGTCCCTCCAACCCTCAAGGCTTTCTGAAAATAGATGACCGGGGCATCAAGGTTAAGTGCACAGGTTGGCCAGTTTTGGGTGGAAAAGCAAGAGAACTTCCATTTTATTCTGAAAGTTGTTTTGTATTATTCCTCAGTTTCTGTGGTGCCACACGTTTTAAAATTTTTTATAGACTACATAATAAAAAAGAAGAGTGATAACAAAGAAAAAATATGAGGAATCCCACTGAAATCCTATGTGCCTACCAGTAGCACAACTAGGTGACCAGCAAAGTGACGTAAGCCCTGTAGCTGTCAGCTTACAATCCTGTTTGCCATTCTAGAAATAAGTTGATGTTGTAATTTAAGATTTCACCATTAAAAGCAAATATCCCCACCTCCTGCCCACACAAGATCATCCGTGTTGTGAATTATTCACGTATCTGATTTTTTGAGGCAGCTATTTTTGCAGGAGGTGTAAAATATTTAAAAGGCTGAACTGACTCTTGTGGGGCAGAGTTTTACAGGTGCTTTTGACTCATTAGCCCTTGCACAAATTCCTGAGGCTTGTGCGTGTGACAGGGTTATGGTTCCTGCTTATCCGTGGTTAGGGCCAAGTAAACTGGAAACTCTAGTCTTATTATGGCAGACTCACGGCACTATTCCCACTGTAACTTGCATGGTATGTGTTGATGGACACCTCTCTGACAAAGGTCACTGGGCTTTAGGTAAAGCAAAATAAATCTTGAGACAGCATTGGAAGGATTGAGCTTTTTATCAACACTACACAAGAGCATTTCCATCTTTCTAACAATGACAGTCATATACATTGCATTGATCTCTAATATTTGATCACCAATATTTATTTATTGAGCATTAAAAAGACTGTAAGCTCCTTAGGGGCCTCTTCATCTTTTTATGTCCTTCTCATAATAAGTAGGCTATGTCAGGTACATATTGAGAGCTACAATGACTATTTGATAGGTCATTGCTTTATCCAAATTGTTTTAGGCAGCTTTCCATTACTGTAACAAAATATCTGAGATAATCATCTTGAAAAGAAGAAAAATTTGTTTGCCTCGGTTCTGGAAGTTTCAGTCCATAGTTGGTGATCCCCATTGCTTTTGATGCTGCAGCGCAGCAGTGCATTAAGGTGAGCGTGTCTGGTGGAGGAAGCCCTTCCTCATGGCAGGAAGTGACTGAAGGACAGAGGGAGAGGGAGGGAGGGGGAGAGAGGGAGGGGGAGAGAGAGAGATTTCATAAGCCCCTTTCAGGACACAAGCCCAGTGACAACTTCATTCCGTACTAGGCCCCACCTCTTAAATGTTTCCACCACCTTCCAATAGCACCAAGCTAAGGACCAGCCTTTAACACATATAGATTCAAACTGTGGTGACAGTGTTTCTCAAGATACACTCCATGATCTACTTGAGGGCCAAAAGGATCCATCTGATGAGCACTGAATGAATGAATAAAATTACAGTTCTTTTTATTCCTTGATTTCCACTATTACGTGCTTTGGCCTACTTACTGGTAAATAAGTGAGGGTAGTAAAGGTTCTAAAATTATATATGTACATTTTTGTTGGGTTTGTTGAATATTTCCACTAAGTTAGCTTGCTTACATGCGATGTTTGTCAACATTACAACTCCCACTGTTCTGTGTCCACACCCTGGCAGAGAGCTGGACTTGTCCCCATACTTGAGAAGTGTCTTTGTTAGCCCTGCATCACGGATTTTGTCTTGAACTGGCCATCCTTTTTCAACTGCGACAATCCTTGATTTAACTAATATTTTCAACTGTTTACTTATGTCGTCTTCATTGTTATTGATCTTTTTTTGGTTGGAAAGTGGAATTGGGTGAAATATCTAGATCTCAGGATCTTTTGCCCTGCCTGAGCTGTCCCCAGTCAAATATCTGGACAGCTGCGGCTGTAGGAATGAGTTTTTCATTTGGGATCTACTGTGAGGCACACTGCAAACAGTTTCTTGTTACTAATAATCCAACTACCATTTGTGAATTACTTCCATTTCTGTATACATTGGTGAAGACTCGCCTACAATAATGCTATTCTTTTTCACTTTTCTCCCTACATTCTCTGCATATACACTTAATCCTGTCCTATACTTCAGTCCAGCTGCTTTTACCATCTCTCCCCATCCTTGTCATAGATCAGACATTCAAGGCTCAGAGATGTCAAGCAACTTGCCCAAAGCACACAGAGGCTGAATAGAGGCTCCAGGACTCAAATTTGGGTCTTTAGTCATCTTGCTGAGCTTTCTAGTACATTGCAACATTTTTTACACTGTTACATTTTACAAAAGGTAGAATTTGGTAATTTGTGAAACTGATTCTATTTGAAATACTACACGAAAGAGTAACCTCTGCTTATATTTTGTTTTCTTAAAATATTTCTACACCTTTTTCTTTCCACTGTCTTAGCCCACTGTTCCCCTACATCTTATAAGTAGAGGGACTCATGTATTCCCTGAATAATAATCAACCTGAGTAGTTAGTTTTTCCACCTATCAGTTGAAACAAGTTAATTGCAAGAAGTAGGCTTACAATTATGGTGGCACACACCTATAATCTTACAATTAGGGAGGCTGAGGCAGGAGGATCGCTGTGAGTTCAAGGCCAGGCTGGGCTACATAGCAAGACCTTGTCTAAAAACATTTCTGCATGAGCAGAAAAGTCATTATCAGCAGAGTGGAAGGCCATCTACAAAATGGAGAAAATACTTCCAAATCGTCTATAATAAGGAGTTAATAGCCAGCATATGTAAAGAACTCCTACAATTCAATGACAGAACAACCAAACAACCTGATTTAAAATAGGCAAAGGGCTTGTATACACATTGCTCTAAAAGAGAAATACAAGTGGCCAGTAAGCACATAAAAGACACGTGACATCACTAAAATGCAACTAAAACCACAACAGTTTACCAATTCATGCCCTTTAGGATGACTGTTAACAACAACAACAACAACAAAAGCAAGTAAGTAGCGGTGAGAATGTGGAGAAATTGGAGTTTTTGTGGCTTGTGGGTCGGAATGTAAAATGACACAGCTGCTGTGGAAAGCAGTGTGGTGGCTTCTCAGAAAATAAGAGCATTACCGTACAATCCAGCAATCCCATTTTTGGGCACGTACCCAAGAGAATTGGGAAGCAGGGGCTTCGAGCAGCACAACTCACTCCAACGAGAGGGGAAAGCAACTCAAGTGTCTGTTGACTGGTGAACAGGCAGGCGTGTGGGTGCGTGCACATAGCGGCAGACAGCCAGCCCTCAAAGGCAAGGAGACTTGCTTCAGCATGAATGGACCCTGAGAACTTTGCGTTAAGTGAAACACACCAGTCACACAGGCACAGGCTGTAGGATTCCTCTTAGGCAAGGCGCCTAGAGAGGACAAACTCACGGAAGAAGTAAAATTGTGATTTCCTGGGCCTGGTGAAGGAGGAAGTGGGCCCTTATTGTTTAATGGGTATAGACTTCCGTTCTAGGATGTTGAAAAAGTTCTGGAGACAGATAGCTGTGATGGACAACATGAATGAACTTAATTCCACTCAACTGTAAACTTAAAGATGGTTAACATGGCAAATTTTATTTTTATCTATTCGCAATAAAAAAAAAATAAAAAGATATATTCCAGAAGATAGAACTTCAGTGAACAAAGAGATGCCCTAATCTCAATTGATGTTAGCCAGGAAAATAGAAAGTGGGAAATGATTGGTTAAGATGACTCACATTCATTAACAAAACTGGGATTTTTAAATTCAATGTAATATTATCATTGAGTCATTTGCAAGCATGGAACCAAGCTGTGTGAGTGGTCATCTTTCATTCTTCCTGTTTTTGTGGTGCTGGGGATCAAACCCACAGCCTCAAACTTGGTAGACAAGCACTGCCCCACCCCGAACTGCACCCTCAGCCCACTCACACATCCCAGATACTTGAGAGGTTGAGGAAGAAGGACCCAAGTTCAAGCCCAGCCTGGGCAATGTAGTGAGCCTTGTCTCAAAATAAAATAAAAAGAATTGGAGTGTAGCGCAGTAGCAGAGCACTTGCCTTATCATGGGCATGGCCTAGAGTTCAATTTCCTGCACCACGTACAGGTACACATACATACAGAGAGAAAGGAGTGGGGTAGAGAGAGAGGGCCTTGTCTCGGCGCGGCCACTCTCGGGCTCCCCTCAGGGTGTGGCCATTGCGAGGCAGCAGCAGGAGACCAGCAAGAGCAGGAGAGCAGGGACGGACTCCTCGGGTGGCTCCTGCCTCACCGTGGTTTTGGGGTGTCAGGTCCTCTGCCATCTATCGCACAGCCGGCAGGGCAGCTCCGCTCCTTGGGCTATGGCTCTCGCAGCACCCTGAAACGCCATTTCTCCCCCTTGTCCGTTCAAACCTGTGGAGGTAACAGCTTTCTGCCGTTGCTAGTCTCTGGGTGCTCGGTGATCTCTTGTTGGTTTCCATAACTACAGCCAAGTCCTTTCCTTATTCTTTCTTCAACTAACCTTTGGGCATGCTGCTCATTTTCTTCTCTGGCTGATACAGTCACTCATTTGTCGCCATACATAGACACCTCCTCCCCTAACAAATAGTAATATGCCCAAAGAAAAGATGCTAAAAGGCCAGGTGGTTACTGATGGCTTGCTTGCTAGAACTCCTTAATTCACTGATTCTATGTAAAGCATCCAGCACAGTGCCTGGGTCTCAGCAAGCTTTCAATAATAGTTATTATTTTTATGTTGCCATTTTAATAGCCAGAAAATGATGACCGTTGTCTCTATTTGCTTGCTAAAGAGATTAACCCTAGTTAGCTGCTGATATTTTATTTCATTCTTATTGAAGGCTTAACATAGGCCACTCCATTTAGTGGCTTGATCTGACTGATTCACAGCTCAGGACAGTTGTATGAAGCAAATACCACAAAATTATTATCTCGGTCTTACAAATGGGAACACCAAAGCTCAGGGAAGACAAGTGATTTGCGCAAGATCACACAGTGAGTGAGAGGTGCAGCTGAGATTTGGAACCAGGCTGCTGGCTCCAGAACGTGTGTTCTTCTCAGGGCATCCACGGCCTGTGACGTAAGACAGACTCGGCCTCTCTCTGCTTGGAGCTGGAAACAGGCATTAAGTGAGCAATTACCAGGCTGATGCTTACCAGGCCAGCTTACTCTCCACCAGAGAAAGTGACATTTAAACTGAGAACTGAGAGAGTGAACCAGACACAGTAGACCTCACACCTGCAGATTTGGGGGAATTCACGTATAATCACGGATTCCACCCAGCAGCTCCTCGCACCCTGCAGTAATGATTTAATTTCGTCCTTATCAATGTCGGTAGGAATCTCTCGTAATAAGCACTTGTAAACAGCGTCTTCGCAGCGCTGTGTAAGCTCGCAGAACCGCAGCGTCCTCTCAGTCGCCTGTACGAAACACCCATTCATTTCGGTGGGAGGGACGTGTGTTTGCTTGAGGGAGAATCTGGTCAAATGCGTTTTACACAGCAATTAATGACGGTTCCAGTGCCTTTGAATGCACATTTCGGATCTGCGATCGTCACTTTAGAAGATTACATGCCGCGTGAATTAGAGGTTGTGGAGCTGGAGACGGCTCTACCTGCAGCTATGTTCTCTTGTCCTGCAGTCCCTTCCCTTCCCTGTCTCCCCCCAGGTTATCATTACTTTTCTGACACTTCGTCTTGCAAGTTTAAAAGGAAGCCTTGCAACTCAGGGGATTTTTTTTTAAAGATGGTGTTCCTTTCTGAATTAAATCGTGGGAGAAAGCAGTGGCAGAATATGGCTCCCTGAAGATGTCTCCCAATCAGAAGCACCGTGGTCCGCTGTCATCTGGCTGAGATCTGCCTGCCGTTGACCTCTGGGATCCGTCATGGCCTGCGTGTCTGGCCTCTATTTTCTTAGCACTGTGTCAGGATGGAAATATTGTGTCCTGCTGAGGCTTTGATTTGGCATCTGTGAATCGTCTGGGTGGCCCTCCACGTGTCACAGAACCTTCCAGACGAAGAGTAAACGCAAATGTTTAGTGGCTAGAAGCTGCAGGGTATAGGCAGTTCCAAAACAGACACCTTTTAAGGAATTTTCTAATCACACTTTTATTCACCTCCTACTTCAATCGCTTTCTTTCTCCTCTTCCTTTCTTCTTTGTCTCTCTGCTCAGACTGTTACAGTAAATTGTGTGGAAACTGAAGTTGTGGATATAGTTCTGCTCTTCATACCAACAGAGATAAGTGACTGAGTTTCTCTTGTGCCTGATATTTGTTGAAAACAGGCCATGCACACTATATTTCTTGGAACTGAGAGGTGAAGAAGACACACATAATCCCCACTCTTATAGAGCTGACACCTCAGGAGGAACATGAGATGTGACCACAGAGAGACAGGAACCCAATCTTATGATGTGAAGTCAGACATATTCACTGTGAGTCTGTGGTTTCCTTGTCTATAAAATCAGTATGGGATTATCCTTCCCAGACATTAAGGCACGATTTAAAATGCAGCATATGCAAGGAATCTGGAACAGCCAAATGACTTTTAAAAAGAACAAAGTCAGAAGACATATACTATCTGATTTTAGCATGTAATACAAACACTACAATAATCAAGACAGTGTGGTAGTGGATCTGGGTTAATGCAATAGTGTTGAGAATCTAAAAATAGATCCACATTTACATGGTCAACTGAATTTCGAGAAATTGCCAATGAAGGGAAAGGATGGTCTTTAATAAGTCATACTGGAGTAATTTTATATATACATTAAGAAGGTACCCTTCTAGGTAAGGTGGCACACAACTGTAATCCTAGAACACAGGAAGAGTTTAAATTTAGCCTGAGCTGCGTAGTGAGACCCTGTCTCAAAAAAGCAAAACAAACAAAAGTTATTTGGGGATGATGGCACATGCCTATAATCCCAGGACTCAGGCAGGAGGATCACTAAAAATTCCATGTGGCTGAGGCTATAGTGAGTTCAAGGCCAGCCTGAACTACATAGCAAGAACCGGTCTTCAAAAAGCAAATTCAAAAAGAAAAAAAGGAAAATAAAAAACTTGTAATAAAACTTTATAAAGATAAAAAACATTAGCTTGTCAAAAATATAATTAAGAAAATGAAAGGTAAGCAAATTTAGAGAAAACATTTGTAAGGCACGTATCTGATGAAAGACTTGTGTTTAGATGCACAAAATTTCTCTTTCAATGTAATAACAAGAAAATCTAACAGTAAAGTGAGGAAAACATTTGAATAGATACTGCACAGGGAAATATATGAATAGTCAAAAAACACATGAATAGATGCTCAGCATCATTGGGAATGAAAGAAATCCACAATGAGATACTACGAAGGCCACACTAAAATAGCTAAGATTGGAAAGACTAACAATAACAAGTGTTGGTGAGGCTATGGAAGAACTAGAACTCTCATACCTGCTGATGGGAATGGGACAAAAATTTCTTTAGAAAAATGAAGCTTCTTAAAATGTTAAATATACCATGTGACACAGTAATTCTACTGTTAGATATTACCCAAGAGAAATAAAAATATCCACTGAAAGACTTAGATGAATATTTACATTTATATATTAATTATATAGTCGTATATACTAATTACATATATTATATTTCATAATAGTACCACACTGGAAATGATCCAAATGCCCATCAACTGATGTACAGATAAAAAGAAACTAGTGAGGAATTGATATTAACTAAAAGGAATTGAGTATAGATGTGACATCGTGGGCAAATCTCAAAAGCATCACAGTAACTGAAGGAAGCCAGAAGCGAATTATATATCATATAATACTGTATTATGCAATTTATGTGAAATTTTAGGTGAAAGATTTTTAAAAGGCAAAACCATAGGGAAAAGAAACATATCAGTAATTTCTGGGGGCTTGGGGTAGGGTTGGAAACAGGCTGTAAGAAGGTCCAAGAAAAATCTGAGGGCGATGAAAGAGCTCCAGAATGTGACTGTGGTGTGATCGTTGTATGACTGTACACATTTACTAAAACTCATTCAGACTTCAGTGATTTTTTTTTTTTCAGTACTGGAGATTGAACCCAGAGAGCTATGAGCTATACTTCCAGCCCAGGTTAGCCTTGAATTTGTGACCCTCCTGCCTCAACCTCCCAGAATGCTGGGATTGCAGACATATGCCAATGTGCCTTGCAATACTTGAGTTCATAGAAAGCAAGTCCACAAAGCCATACTTCAGCAGCTGTGGAGGGAAAAAGGAGTTAGTAAGCAATCAGAGAATTTTTGAGGTTCATCTGAGAGAAACGTCCATTCACTGTAGAACCCCAGAAACCCCAGGCCGTGTGGCCCTCGACGTGGGACACTGTATCTGGAAATGCAGGGGAGGTGTCAGGCGCCAGAAATAGGTTGCCTGTCGTCCACACAGAACAGAGGCAGCAGGCTGTGGCTTTGCTGCTTTATCTGGCTGGGTAAACACTTAGGCCTCTGCACATCTGCTCCCTGGAGCCCTCCGGCCTTCCGGGGTGCTGGGTTTGACTCAGGGGCCTGTAATGTATCCTCTAGGCGCTTGTGCTGTTCCTGGTTGGACTCTCGTGTTTTCTAGCTTCCTTTGAGGGCTCTGTCGCTGCACATTCCATCCCGGGCTCCGTGTGTCCTGTGACGCTGGCACCCTAGCAGGAGAGCCTGGGGCTGACCCCTCCCCACTTCCTCTCTTGTCCTTCCCTCTCGGCAAGCCCTTAGCTGCAGCCTTTCCCAGGAGATGCCTTTCCCAGTGAGAGACATGGGTTTTCCAAAGACTCTCCCTGTCCGAACAAGAACTCAGCCCCGCTTCCTTCCACAC